>JAFEMH010000618.1:0-302500 GCA_022495995.1 Adenophora triphylla var. japonica | reverse complement strand
AACATAATACGATCAATTATGGAAGTGTGACCTAATGTGATCGAATTATGTTATACATGTGACCGTCCCCTCCCGGCCACGGGTTGGGGTTATAGCATCGTGTATTGAGCCAAAATCCTTACGAGTTGCTACTATCTTATTTGGTTCCCTGAAAAATGGGTCTTATAAGATGTGAGTATTGCTTAAGCGACTCACTTAAGATTGGAGTATTATTATACCCAATGTTGTACGACTACTGTTCGAGACGGGAAAAGGTAAAACCAAGGTAACGTAAGGTGTTTACGGCTTTTCCAATATGTTATGTGTTGCATCTATTTGGCATATTGTTGCATTCATAATAGCTTCTTTGAGATTTATTCTCACCCCTCTCCCTTTCTTGTTTTAGATCCGAGACAGACGGCCCGGCCAAGTGAGGACGGAGAGGAGTTTGGAAGTGAACTTTTGGGTATTGTCGGGGTATGTTTAGGTTGGCGTATAAAATGTATTTTTGTATAATTCCTTTATGGAATTTGTAATTATAACTTTCATTTCTACGTCATAACCATAATCTTTTGTAATTAAACAGATGTACGCTTTCAAAGTTGGTCAACTCCTCCTCCAATGTGGAGTGGAGTGGAGTTCTTTTGAAATGTCATGTTATTTATGTTTATGTTTGGAAGTCAAAGCAAAGTTTTAAAAAGTTTTAGTGTTCTTGGATTAGTTTGAGGACGCTCCAGCTCGGGACACGTGTAGGTTCCGAGTTGGGGTTCTCACATTAGTGGTAGCTTAGGACAGTGTGATAGTAAAAAAAATGGTTTAAGGAGCTAACAGACAAACTTTAGAAGTGGACTAAGCAAGAGTGATGAAACATTATGCGATTCTCTGTGACATTCTCTTCAAGCGGCAAACATTATTATTTTAATTATATTATACACCTCCTTCCCAAATTAAGCGTCCCCAATTTCATTTTTGATGTTCCAAAGGGTTCTTCCCCTTTCACTACCAGAAAAACATGTTTTAGCGGCGGAAATTTCCGCCGCTAAAGTAGCCTTTCCGTCATTGCTGTATACCCATCGGCGGAATCATTCCATCGGTGGTCCACCAGTGGCAGCACGTCGCAGCGGTCCGGCAGTCCAATTTCCGTCGGTGTATATCGACTGAAATGGTATTCTGCCAGTGTCCACCGGTGAAATTATCCGCCACTGAGGTATGCATCAACGACGGAAAGGCTACTTTAGCGGCGGAAATTTCCGCTGCGATGATGGATCGGAGGACGAGCTAGGGTGGACGGCGATGATGGATAGGAGGACGAGGGAAGAGAGAGAGAGTCTGAGGGAAGAGAGAAAGATCGAGAAGAGATGAGAGATCGTAAATGGTTTCTGCCTGAATTTATACTTATAGCCAGCGGTGGAATTATTTCGTCGGTAGTTTGGCAATAGCGGCGGACTATTTCTGCTGGTGAAAATAATAATCCTGCCAAAAATATTTAATCAGATCGCCAATTTGCTAATTAACCACTGACAAAATAATTCCACCGCTGATAATTTTCTACCGTCGGATTATTCCACTGGTACAGTTTGAACATACATCAGTGACTTGAAAAGCGAATACCTTTCGCAATTTCATCACGTTCTACATTCCATTCAACAAAGTTATATTGTTTATCATCATAAATCTCTGATCCTTCTCCAATATCACAATAAAATTGATACCCGGCTCTCTCATGCACATGATGTTGTGGTTCTTCGTAAGCAACCAAATGTAACCCCAAATCTTCCCTCACCCCAGCATCACCCTCATTCTCGCTATCATCGGTAGGACTACTGCAATCATCATATCCATCGTCACGATCTTCATTTAGAAGCAACACAATATTTTCTTCATAATCTGAATCAGTATCATCATCATTATACAATTTCTCACCCTCACCCCCTCCCTCTTCCTCTCCCTCTTCCTCTTCCTCTTCCTCTTCCTCTCACTCTCCCTCTTCCTCTTCCACATATGTTTGTGTACTTGTTCCAGCATCCCTCTCACTATAGCAGCTTAAAGAACCCATCTGGAAGGTATCCATGTCATTAACATACTCATTTTGTAATGGCTCCTCATGGGTTTCAAACTCCTCAACATTCACATTATCAACTAAATTCATCTTAACATACAATTGTAAGCTACTCAACCCACCAAACTGAGCAGAAATATCAAACATGACTTCCATACCCATATCATTGTCGATTACAAATGGAATGTAATTTGCAACCCCGAGCGCGGCAAGATGAGGATATCTACAAGTAACTTGCAACTGAACAATAGCTCGATCCACCCCAGTTTTCTTAGCTAACTTTTTAATCAACTTCTTGTAACTCCACCGAGTTTAGCCCTAAGTGCACATTTTGGTCCCCTTTCAAAATGTTCACCTTGAAACGGGTGTTCATCATGTCCTTCCCAATAACACATGAAAACAAGTGGAACTCCAACCATATTTATTCCTAAAAATTGAAAAAAAAATAATTATCAAAAACCTAATTTAACAATATCACTACATTTACAAAAAAATCAAATAAACACTAATTTTAAATTTCAAACAAAAATTAAGAGGGATTGTACCTTTTTTTTTGTTCTTCTTATGCTCACTTCTTTGAATTTTCAGTTTTTTTTTTGATAAAAATCCACCTCCCTTCTCTTCTTCTTGAACTTCTTAATCAACTTCTTGAATTTTCAGAATTTTTTTTTGAAAAAAATCCACCTCCTCTTCTTCTTTATTTTATTCTTCTTCTTGACTGTGTTTTTTTCTGCGTGTGTTGTTTACAGAGTTGTTGTGCTAGGGAGAAGAAGTAAAAATTCTTTGCAAAGCAAATCCGGAATTAGCATTTTCGGAATTGAATTTTCCAAAAAAATTATTTTTTTAATTCAGTTTAAAAAAAAAATGAAATCCAGAATTATCAATACCAGATTACATTAGGCGCGATAGCTCCCACCTACATCGCGCGATCGCTCCCTATTTAAAAAAAATATTATTTTGTTAAAATCAGTTTTGTAAAAAAAAAAGAATTTCGGGATTGGTAACGCCGGATTACATTCGGCGCGATCGTCCCCATCTATATCGCGCGATCGCTCGCTTTTTACAGAAAATATTATTTTGTTAAATTCAGTTTTGAAAAAAAAGGGATTCTGAAATTGTTAATGCCGGATTACCTTATTCCGAAATTACTAATTTCGGAATCAATGTTGAAAGTGCTAGGGCCTGTTTGATATCACTTATTTCCTACTGCTTATGACTTATTACTTTTCGTAAGTCATTTTAGTATCGTTTGATTTCAGTTTTTGTAAAATAAGTCATGTACAAGTCAATTAAAGCATAAATCCCTTATAAGTCATAAGCAGTAGGGAAAGTGCTGAAATAAAAAAAGCACTTGTGAACAGTAAAGTATTTACGGTAATAATAATAATAATACAATAAAATAATAATAATAATGAAATAATAATAAAATTAAAATAATAATAAAAAAATAATAATAAAAAATAATAAAAATAAAATAATAATAATAATAAAAATAATAATAATAACAAAATAATAAAATAATAATAATAATAATAAAATAATAATGAAGAAATAAAAATAAAAAAAAAATAAAAAAAGTAAAAAATAATTAAAAAATAATAAAAAATATTAATAAAATATTAATATTAATAATATAATATAATAATAATAATAATAAAAATAATAAAATAATATAATAATAATAATAATAATAAATAATAATAATAATTAAAATAATAATAATTAAAATAAAAAAATAATAATTAAAAAATTCATAATAATAATAATAAAATAATAATAATAATAATAATAATAATAATAATAATAATAATAATAATATAATTATATAATAATAATAAAATAATAATAATAATAAAAAAAAATAATAATAATAGAAGAAATAATAATAAAAAATAATAATAAAAAAATAATAAAATAATAATAAAAATAATAAAATAATAATAATAATAATAATAATAATAATAATAATAATAATAATAATAATAATAATAATAATAATTATTATTATTATTATTATTATTATAATTATTATAATTATTATAATTATTACTCCCTCCGTCCCAGCTCAATTGAGTCACTTTCGTTTTTGGGACGTCCCATTTCAATTGAGCCATTCCATAAATGAAAAGAAGTGAACAGTGTTTCGGACATTTATACCCTCATAATGTTTATATATTTACAAAAAAACCATTCATTATACCCTTATAATTTTAACATATTTACAAAAAAACCAATCATTAACTTACTATTCCTCCCACTCATTCTCTCTCCTATTAAATATTTTTAACTTTATATTCCCTCTCTTCTAATCTTTTACCCATTTTCAAAAAAAACCAATCATTAACTACTATTCCCTACCCCATATTTGACTTTTACATTCTCTCTCCTCTAATTTTTACTCACTTTATTCATTTTTCTTAATAACCGTGAAATTACCCCATGACTCAATTGAGCTGGAACGGAGGGAGTATTATTTTAGTCTTTATAATTTCATTCAGCACTTTTCAGCTTATTAATCAAACAGTCATACTTACGTTTTTAACAATGTTATTTCGATAAATAAATTTTTAAAAAGCAATATTTTGGAAAAAAAATCTATATATAAAGGGGACAATATAATTATTACTACTACCTTTAGGAGATTAGGTTGATAAAGTCAAAGGCTAAAAAAATAAAGAAAAAGCTTCATTATTGATTAATGATAACTTTTCACAATTAATAATGTTGGTTTAGAATATCTAGGTTATTTGCATATTATTTTAATAAAAAAATGTGCAAATAGTAGGACCCAAAGAAAAAGCTTCATTATTGATTAATGATAACTTTTCACAATTAACAATGTTGGTTTAGGATATCTAGGTTATTTGCACATTATTTTAATAAAAAAAATGTGCAAATAGTAGGACCCTTTGACTTTTTCTAGAGCCGTCAATTTGGGAAATCACGTTAGGGATGCGGGACAAAGCGGGACGGGACGGAACGTCCCTCATTTTTTTTAATTTTAATATTTATTTTATTTTAACCTCAAAGGTATTTTAGCACTTAATATTTAGTTTATTTTTCAACTATACATTTTCTTTTATGTTGATTAATCTGTTTTATGAAATTAATAAGTTTTGATCTTGTTGTATTATAAAAGATTAATATTATGTTTTCAATTTAATGTTTTGACATCATCTCAGTTAGATTTTAGTTTTATAATATTAGAGATTTCTTGTCTCGCATTGTCCCGTATTGTCCCGCGTCAAGAGGTAGATTTGGGACGAGACGAGGTATTTTAGACCCACAAAAAATTTGGGACGACTCGTCTCGTCCCGCGTAGTTGCGGGATATCATAGTTTCGTTACGTCCCGTTATCCCGAATTTCCGTCTGTAGCTTTTTGCCAATTAAATGTTATAGTCATTTCTAACAGCTGGATTTTTGGGGTACAAATAGTACCTTTCGGCCACATTTTGTTTTTCTCTACCGTAACATTAGCTCCCTAATAGACATGTCCAAATAGAACCGAAAACCGATGGAACCGGCGGGTAGAACCGGAACCGGGAACCGACAAGAACCAGGAACCGCCGGAACCGGGAACCGAACGTAACCGGGAACCAGATTGAAACGGTTCGAATAAGAATCCACCATATTGGGAACCGAGGAACCGGCGGAACCGGGAACTGGCGGTTCCGGAACCGGGAACCGGCGATTGATCAAGGTAAGTTAAATGTAATATTTAGCATTTATTTAGTATTTGTACTTGTACTTGTAGTGTAGTGTTGTTTTATTTAAATTAGACTATAATTTAGATAAATGTTGTAATATAGACTATAAAGGTATAGGTTCCTTTTGTCTACCCTTGAATTATAAAAGGGAAAGACTTGGTTGTCTCCCTCATTGTAATATTTTCAATTATATTAATAAAATTATAAGGGTGCTGCCCCTTTTTTTCCTAAAAATATTGTTAGAATTCTTATTCTATCTTTAATAATATACTAACTAAATTTTGTCCACTTTTCATTCTTTCAAAAAACATACTCCCCAAGTGAAAAAAAAAAAAAAAACAACAGATTAGTTAGCGTCTTTACTGTCTTAAGAGATTTGGATTAAAAAAAAAGTTAGATGGTGATGGAAACGGTGGAATCGTTGGAACCGGAACCGGCGGATAGAACCGGGAACCGGATTAATATGGTTCGAATACGGTTCCGGCTATTTGGGAACCGGGAACCGGAACCGTTTGGACATGTCTACTCCCTAATATCTTTCCACTCTATGATCTCTCTCAACTCTTTAAGTTCATTAACTTTGTTAATATTTCTTCGCACTTCAGTCTGAAACTCGTTAATTTTTTAACCTTCAATTCCTTTCAACTTCTAATTTTCAACCACAATGGCTCAAAATCAAAACAAAAAATTCAAATTTGATGCTTATCACTACAAGGAAAATCGGAAATAGAGAAGGACGGAGTCTGTAGCTAATTTTGTGACAGATTAGAGACAGACCAAAAAATTAGAAACAGATTCAAAATCCGTCTCTAAATTAGAGACGGATTGAGAATCCGTCTCTAAATTAGAGACATAAATTATGTCTCTAATTTAGAGCCGGCTTCATAATCCGTCTCTAATTTAGAGACGGATTCTGAAGCCGTCTCTAATTTAGAGACGACTTCAGAATCCGTCTCTAATTTAGAGACGGATTTTGAAGGTGTCTCTAAATTAGAGACGGATACAAAACCTGTCTCTAAATTTTGGAGACAGATGTTGAATCTGTCTCTAAATCAGAGACATATTTTAATTCGTCTCTAAATTAGAGACAAATTAAACATCTGTCTCCAAAGTTTAGAGACATATGTTGTACTCGTCTCTAAATTAGAGATATATACAAAATTCGTCTCTAATTTAGAGACAGATTCAAAATTCGTCTCTGATTTAGAGACAGATTCAACATCTTCTCCAAAGTTTAGAGACAGATTTTGTATCTGTCTCTAATTTAGAGACAGCTTCAAAATCCGTCTCTAAATTAGAGACAGATTCAGAATCCGTCTCTACCCTTAAACCCATACTCACCAAAATGATACGATTTGCTGCTGTAGTTTTAGCCTTGGAAACCATGAATGAACACATATCCACTAAAGCATTCTTAACCCCATCAATAATTGCCCTGCACTCCATCTGTTTGCCATCAAAAATCATTTTACATCGTGCCTTCCATAACCCCTAGCAAATAAACATCATTATTCCCATTCGAACCAACCCTACTTGAGCTCTTTTTGATTGTCCCCCACACCAAACCTCCCATAAATGTTGGAAGTTTGTGTAGTGGAAATCGAACCCAAAGTACGACGACCAATGCTGCCACAGGGAAATTGCCATCGTCGAGTGAAGAAATAAATGCTCTTTGGTCTCCCTGTAACCACCAGAAGGACAACATACACAACAGGGAGGAATGCTAAAACCCATTTCCTCCAACCGAGCATCCACCAGAAGGCCATTGTGCATAAGTCTCCACCAAAATCCACTAACATTAGTGGGAATATGCTTGTGCCAAATCTTAGCACCCCAATCCACCAACGGACTGCGAATCCTATGATGCTCCCACTAAGCAGCAGACTCAAAATCCCTGAATTGAGTCAAAGTACATGACACCTTATCAACCTCATTCTCATCAATAGATACCCTCCTAATATTATCGTGCAAATGAACAGGAATATGAGGAAGTAAATCATCTAATACCATCAGCCCGTCACGAACTATCAATCCATGATCGACAGGTCGAGGACCCCCAATCCGCTCACCACACCAATTATCCATCCAAAAACTGATTTCACCCTTACCAAGAATCCATCTACTGCAATCCTCTATTTGTGGTAGAAAATTAGCTGCTACTTTCCAAACACGAGAACTGGATTCTGAAGCATTCCACCCATACTTCTCACGAATGAAAGTAACCCATAGAGAATTACCATAAATAGCTACCCAAGCCAACTTGGTCAATATCGTGTCATTAACCTCCTTTAAAGATCTAATCCCCAAACCACCTTCCTGAATGGGCTTGCACACCTCCTGCCATGCTACCCATTGCGGACGCTTCTCACCCCCATTACTCCACAGGAAATTAGCCATAATACCCTCCAACTTCCTTATAACACCCTTCGGAACCTTTAAAACCCCCATGGAATATATTGGAATGCTACAAAGAACAGATTTCAATAAAGTTAACTTACCTCCAAAAGACAGAAGACGAGCTTTCCACCCGTTAACTCGCTTCATAACCTTAGCCTCCAACTCCATAAAATGCACCCGTTGAATCCTTCCTTTGAACAACGGAATACCAAGATACTTCAAAGGGAACTGTTGATGCGTGTACCCTGACCACCTCCGGATGTTCTCAATCTCGAAGTTTCTCATCTTCTTCCCCACATAAAAACCACTTTTCTCTAGATTTATAATTAAGCTGCCCGGATGCACGCTCATATCTATACAAAATACCCCGAAGACCTTCTATAGTACCCCTCCGGCCATTGCAAAAGATCAACATATCATCTGCATATAAAAAATGAGAAATCTGGACCCCACCACTCCTATGCTCAAAAGGACAGAATGTATTCTCCCGAAGTGCTCTGTGCATGGTTCTCGATAAAATCTCTTGCGCAATGATGAATAATAACGGGGATAAAGGATCACCTTGTTTCACTCCCCTAGAAGAAGCAAAGTAACCATGTGACACCCCTCCCAGCCTCACTGAGTACCAATTACCCTGCACCAAACGCCAAACCAAGTCCCTGCACTTGTTGTTAAATCCAAAAGCTTCCATAGCACGAAACAAAAAATCCCACTCCAAATGGTCATAGGCTTTAGACATATCCAGCTTAAAAAGGACATTTCTTCCCACCACTTTCTGATCCACCCTATGAACAAGCTCATGGGCCAAAGAAATATTCTCTTGAATGCCTCTTCCCTTGATAAAGCCCGTTTGCTCAGGAGAAATCACCTTATGAATAACCGAAGCCATACGAGTAGTAAGTATCTTAGAAATTACCTTATTCATGAAGGTCGATAAACTAATAGGCCTCAACTCCTTAAAACCCGAAGGCTTATCCTCCTTAGGCAAAAGAATGAGAACATTCAAAGAAAATCCCCTAGGCAACGCCACCCCATTATAAAAAGCTTGAACCGCTGCCACCACATCCATCTTAATAATAGACCAGCAACCCCGAAAAAACTGCCCCGTGAAACCGTTCGTCCCCGGAGCACTATCGGCATTCAAAGATTTTATAGCATCCCAAACCTCCTCTTCACTCGGTATAGCCGTCAGAAAAAGATTGTCCGCCTCTGTCACATCTTCCCCAATGCCCGCAAAAAGACTATCATCTATCACATGTGGAGAAGATCTGAAAATGTCCTCAAAATAAGTCGCTCCCAGATTGCCCAAAACTGTCTCATTCATACACCAAGAACCATCTGCCAACTGAAGCTTCAAAGAATTCATTCTACGCCTTTCCTTAATACTCGCATGAAAGAACGCAGAATTTCAATCCCCATCTTGCACCCATAACTGCTTAGACTGCTGCTGCTTCATCTCATTTTCCCACCTCAAAAGCTGAGCCAAATCAACCTTCTTCTGTTTCAGCAATTGATCAATACTATCATCCCACCCCTGCTGAAGTTGGACATCCAAACCCAAAATCTCATGCTGCAGCTTATTGATTTTTCGAAATATATTACCGAAAACCTCCCAGTTCCACTGTCTGAGAGCTTTACGAAGAGCATGTAATTTCCTATGTAATCTCACAAGAGCATTCTCCCATACCACTTATGCCAAATCTCAGCAACAAGACGTTTACAATACACATGATCTAACCACATGCGCTGAAACTTAAAAACATGAGGCAGAGCTTTGAAATTGACAGAAAATTTACCTTCAACGGAGAATGATCTGACTTATCCCGAGGAAGGTGAGTAACTATCACGTTACCATGTTTTGAGAAGAAAGCCCCATTCACAAAGACACGATCCAAACGTTCCCAGATACGCCTAGCCCCATCATGGCCATTACACCAAGTATAAATGCTTCTCTCTAAATCAATCTCGGAAAGACCAGCAGCAATAGAGTAGCGATTAAAATCATCCATACCCGCATAATCCCAACCATTGCCACATAATTTTTCTGATGGCTGAGCAATGATATTGAAATCTCCACCAACTAACCATGGATCATCATATTGAACCGAGAGCTGCATCAAATCTGCCAAAAAAGGTTGCCTATCAACCCTATCACAACTGGCATATATAAAAGAGAATAAACCACAAACTTCTCCACCAGACGTAACCCGAACAGTAATCTGCTGATTCGAACAGGAGACCAAACTCATATCGAAACCCGAACTCCACATGATCCATATATGAGTATTAATAGGGTTCCCATGTAAATAATGCCCAAATCCCAACTGCCTTGCGATCTTAGCAAGTCTATCCCCCGAAATTTCGGGTTCTAAAATTTCTAAACACCACGACTTATTCTGAGACACCAAAAGCTTTAACGCATCCATTTTTCCTACATTTCCTACCCCCTCGCATTCCATATTATGACTGTCATTGGGAAACTTTGGAATTAGAAGACACCCCTTTACGCTTACTTCGGGTCCTCCGAGGAGAAACCTGTTGCTGCACGTCTTTATTACCCTCTAGTCCTGCAAACTCCTCAGCAAATGATGATTCCTGCGAATAAGATTCCTCCTCCGAACCAATATCCATCTCAGAACACTGTAACGGAACCAAATCCCCTGAAGTAATACCAACAACACCCTTTGCTTCCCCCTCCACAGGATCATCCGAAAGATGAACACCTCCCATATAACAAAAACCTATATCCTCCGCTGACTCCTTCATCTCCCCTATTTTTTCCCCTGTTCGGCATACACTACATCACTGGCTGCCCCAATCAAAGGTGATAATTGCGTTTTCTCCGACTCTTTAAGCTCACCATCCTCCACCATTATGATATCCCCCATCGGCTTACTCGACCCTCCATTATTGTCTCCCTTACTCACCTCATCATCCTTAGAAATCGAGTTCGGAGAACCCTTCCCCAAACTGGAAGTCAAGGATGCCTCCTTATTTAAATGACAGAATTCCCCAGTTGTTCCACCTTTATCTCCCTCATCCTCCTCAACTATATCAGTTAATGCTGAAAAAGCATTCGAAATATGGACCTTATTGGCATCCATAACATTTTCAGCATTATCCCCATTCTTTAATATAGTTACCCCACCGAAAGTCAATGTTTTAGAACTCACCTTGGCAGCAACATGATCAGTGGAAGGACCAACATCCTCCTTTCGAACCCCATTTTGCTTTTGAACCACTACTGCCTTCCCTTTCCCCTTGACTTGCCATTCCTTCTGTTGTTTCCGCTATCCGTCACCATTATCCGCAGCCTTGATTTCTGTTTTATGCCCCATATCCATATAAGTAATTATTTGTCTTACCCGATTATTCCTTGGACGCATCTTACCCTTCCTACAGTCACCTTTTGTTACCCAATAACCCACAGCCATCACAAAAAGCAATATTTCCTTCAAATTCCACTTCCTGTTCGAAAAAAGTCTCTTTCGACGTACCCGAATTCACATAACTTGGTAAGGGTTTAGAAACATCAATCTCCACACATATTCGAGCGTAACCATGATGAGTAAACCCAGTCGTTCGATCATCCGCCTTCATAAAAGTCCCCATTGAATTCCCAATATTTTCCAAAAAGGCATACCAATGCAAGGGTAAATTTGGCAATCGAATCCATACCGCAATACAAGGATTGTCTACGGTGAAATCAAATTCAGGTGTCCACCTAAAACACCGAAAATTGCTGTTTGCAATCACGTTATAATCCCTGGCTAAAGCTCTACTGAAATCCTCCTCACTTGTAAGATAAAAAAGAACGTGCTGTGGATCAAGTAAACCAATATTAAACTTGTTTTTCAGTCCCCAAAATTGGTAAATAAATATGATCATAAATTACCTTTAATTGAGGTTGTCCAGCCGTGAATTTCAAAACCAAAGTGAATTTCAATATGTCCGCAGCAGCTTGGACCTCTCTCCCCGTTAGAATTACTGTCGGGGCTCCATCAATATTTGCAACTGATCATGGAGGCACCTTTAATCCTGCAAAGGGGTTGATGAAAGTTCCATCTACCCCTCTATCACCCTTCACAGCAGCCGCAAAGTTCATGGGAGCCCTAGAGATTTTGCCCTCACCCCATGCAAATTCGAAGACCTATGCAAAACAACATTATTCGGCCGCCTCTCCCCCTCATTAGCTTGTACTACCTCATCCCTAATAGATTCCCTTCCATGGGTATTGCCTCCAATACCAGCCACCACCCCAGATTGTACCCCTTGTGTATGCAGCTGATGAGCATCCAAAATAGCAGAAATCTGCCCTAAAAACTTCTGATTTTGATGTAACAATTGAGCCTCTCCATCCCCCAACGCAGGAGGATTCTCCCCCTGAAGATCCGTCGCCGGCATGCAGCTCGCCGGCCAAGAAAACAGGCCAAAACGGTCGGAAAAAACCCTCGCCCAGAAATTCTCCTGATCGCCTCTTTTTTCTCTCCCAAGCGCTCTCCTCAAAAATTTTAAATATTAATTATTTAAAAAAAAACATATGATTTCTGTTGCCATTAGGTTCAGCCAATGTTCCATCACCTTAATGCCCCCACTTGGGTTACAAGCCCCTGTTACTGAGCTCGGCCAACCATATACCACTAGACTAAACTAGATACTTAAAAAAAATTTAACTCCCAACAAAGGGGAGGTTTTTTTTTCCCACTATTAAATTTTTAAACCTACTTGCATTTTGCCAGGGCTCGAACACGGTACCTCCCGGAGAGAAGTCGTTCGCCCTTACCAACTGAACTGATGCCTCTTTGTTAAAAGTTGGGGTGGGGGTGCAACACGACGACTTCCCAAGGGGTCACCCATCCTAGTACTACTCTCGGCCAAAATTTAACTCCCAACAAAGGGGCGGGGTTTTTTTTGCCCACTATTAAATTTTTCAACCTAGTTGCATTCTTAAGGTATAAGGTTTAGGGTATAGGGTTTAGGGTATAGGATATAAGGGATAAGATATAGGTATATGACTTAGGGTTTAGGGTATAGGGTATAAGGTATAAGGGTTAGGGTATAGGGTTTAGGTTATAATGTATAATATATATGTATATGATTTAGGGTATAAGGTATAAGATTTAGGGTATAGGGTTTAGGGTATAAAGGATAAGGTATAGGTGTATGACTTAGGGTTTAAGGTTTAGGGTATAAGGATGAAAGTGTGGGGTTGTCTAACCAAAGTTCAAATTCCTTTACCAAAAAGGGCTAAACTTGGACCAAAGTCTATAGATTTCATATATCTTGGCTCTGCTGAGAATAGTGCAACATATAAGTGTCTGGTTTATGAGTTTAAGGTAGAAAATATGCACAAAAACTCAATCATAGAATCTGCAGAGGCGGAATTCTTTGAGAATATTTTTCCTCATATAGATAAAGAAAATTATACAAGGAAAAGAATATATAACGATACATTATCTCGAAGTGAAGTAAATGGAAATGACTCTTCTACGGTTCAAGAAGAAGATATTGAACCGAGATGGAGTAAACGTGGAAGAATAGCCAAAGTTTGTGGACCTGATTATATGACTTTTTCTATAGATTATGAACCTCAAACATATAAGGATGCTATGGAATCATCGGAAGCACCTTATTGGAAAGAGGCTGTCCAAAGTGAAATAGAATCCATTTTACAAAATAATACATCGAATTTGGTTGATTTACCTCCTAGACATAAACCAATAGGCCATAAATGGATTTTTAAGAAAAAGTTAAGACCTGATGGTACCATAGAAAATATAAGGCTCGAATAATAGCAAAGGGGTATCGTCAAAAGGAAGGTGTAGACTTCTTAGATACTTATTCACCGGTTACTAGAATTACTTCCATAAGAACGTTAATTGTTATAGCAGTTGTTCACAATTTGGAAATACACCAAATGGATGTAAAAACTGCATTCTTAAATGGTGAATTAGATGAAGAAATTTATATGCACCAACCTGAAGGTTATGTAGTTAAAGGTCAAGAAAATAAGGTTTGTAAATTGATTAAATCACTTTACGGCCTTAAATAAGCTCCAAAATAATGGCACAAAAAATTTGTTAATACACTTTTATCAAATGGTTTCCATATAAATGAATGTGATAAATGTGTTTATATTAAACAATACTAGCATGAATATGTCATTATATGTGTATATGTGGATGATATGCTAATAATGGAAACAAGTAAAGATGTAATTAACCAAACCAAGAAAATGATGCACTCTTAATTTGATATGAAAGATATGAGAGCAGCAGATGTAATTCTTGGTATTAAAGTTCAAAGGAATACAGATGGGTACATACTTACTCAATCTCATATATTGAGAAAGTCTTAAGAAAATTTGGACATTATGACGATAGACCGTTTGTTACTCCATTTGATCCTTCTAGTCAACTTAAGAAGAATCAAGGAGAAAGTGTGTCTCGGTTAAAATATACTCAAGGTCTTGGAAGCTTGATCTATATAATGAATTTTACAAGACCGGATTTAGCATATACTGTGAGTAGGCTTAGACGATACTCACATAATCCTGGACAAGATCATTGGTTGCACTAGTAAGAGTGCTGCAATATCTGAAACATACAATGAACTATGGATTGCATTATACAAAGTATCCTCCTATTTTGGAAGGATATCGTGATGCAAATTAGATTTCCAATAATTCAGAAAGTAAATCTACAAGTGGTTATGTGTTTACACTTGGAGGTGCAGCAATATCTTGGAAATCATCTAAGCAAACTGTGAATACACGATCAACTATGGAAGCAGAATTTGTAGCCTTAGATAAAGCTGCTGAAGAAGCGGAATGGCTCAAAAATTTCCTAGAGGGTATTCCATTGTGGACTAAGCCAGTTACAACTATTTGCATACATTGTGATAGTATGGCGCTCTTACGAGAGCAAATAACCAAATATATAATGGCAAATGAAGGCATATAAGGCGTCGTCACAAAACAATATGAGACTTGCTGAAAAATGGAATAATTTCCATTGTTTATGTAAAGTCAAAGGAAAATATAACAGATACTTTGACAAAAGGCTTTAACAGAGAGCAAGTAGTATTTACATTGAGGGGAATGGGCTTAAAGCCAATACAATGAGTCATTACTTGGTGGCAACCTAACCTAGCAACATTGGAGATCCCATGGTGTAGGTTTAATAGGCAAACTAATTGAGAAAGACTCAAGGAGCATATAACACACATATGCTCATTCCTATGATGAAATTAAAGTGTGTTGTCTGTTGATGTTTAAGGGCTGAATAAAATATTCTTAATAATTCTAGTAGCTTTAAGGTGGAATAGCACAGACTATTCTTGATTAGCATTACCTATACAAGATTGATGTGGGGTCGCATCTTTGAACACCGAGATGGCTAAGTTTTCTAAAATTCTCATGAGGAAAGGATTTGTTCAAGACCGAAATGAACACAACCGTAAGAATTGAAATATGATATATGTGATATTTATTGTCTCGAGTTACTATAAAATTGTGGCTAGTTCAAGACTAACAATCACTATCCACAAAGTAAGTCCGATAAATACTCACTACGAAAGGTTCAAGTCCATAAGACACCTTTTCTGATGTATATCATATTTAGATTTCTTAGAGATAGAAAAATAAGTCCCTTTAATTATCTTATTTTCTATTCAAATGTGGGGTATTGTTAGAGTTTGAATAGAAAATGTGGGGTATTGTTGGAACTTAAGTCGACTTGTTTGGTAAAATATAAAAGTTAAAGGTGTTGTTTGAAATATAGAGTTTTTTGTGAAATTTAGGTGTGTACGCTAAAATGAGCATAAACTTTTATTTTGGATGAACCCACCACATATCAAATCGAAGCTCTTTTCGAGACAGACAAAAGTCATGGGGTATAGCCCCATGACACATGTTTTTATAAACATAAAGCTTGAATCTTGACTCATGAGAATTGAGATTATCTTGAATCTTGGCAGTCAAATGATGTGCTGAACTAATTTAATTTTTGTAAATTAATATTAAAAAAATTAATATTATTTAAAATTATTATTTTAGTTCTGGATAATGACAGATTTGACTTTTGAAATAACAGTTTCAACTGTCATAACTGTTGGAAAATCTGTGTTTGATTATTAAAAGACATGTTTTTTCAAATATAGTCCTATATAAACACACATCAGATTGTGTTCCTGAAAAAAATACAAGTTTTCATCTTCTCTTTCCCTTCTATCATCTGAAAGCATACATTACATTCGCCAGGGAACAAGTTCTTCTATAGGAACTTGTTCCAAATAGTTATATCCTCAAGTTAGACTTCCAGACTGCTGCAGAAGCGGGAAATAATTTTTGTGTTAGGACACTGCCATATATCGCGGGCCTCTATTCTAATTGTGACGTTCAGGTTTTATCTTGATTCTGTAACTTTAATTTGTTTAAATAATTCATTTGTATCATATATACATTATTAGTATTTTTTATATTCTGTTTATATATAGAAAAGTAGCTTGGTCATAACACTTCCTAACATAGGTGAAGTACCAATTACTACATAAGGGTTTAGGACTTTCACTACTAGAAATGTATTTTACGCGACCAATCTAAGGTGATAAACAATATTTTGTCACCTAAAACGACTTTAGGCGACAAAATAATAATTTTGTCCCTCAAGATCAATCTTTCGCCACCATAGAAGACCAATGTATTTGTCGCCCTACGAAGGTTTTATTCCACTATGTACATTTTTAGTCACCTTATGACACCTTTTGTAACAAAACATTTGGCGACCACAAAACAATCACCTTACATAAAATTTGCGTGACTATTACAACTTTGTCACCTAAAGAATGTTTTTGTTGACTATATCTTTGGTTACCAACCTGTATGACACCTTATTAATAAACAATTTGTGATGAAACAATATTTTTGTTCTCTAAGAAACTTTTTTGGTGACAAAATGCCGACAAAACAATTGGTCACCTTACCTAAACTTTAAGTGACCAGCAAAGCCTTTGTCACCTAAGAATTTGTTAGGTGATTAAATCTTAGGGGACAAACAATGTAGTCACCTTAACCAAACTTTATTTAACAAACCAAAATAGTTGTTACCTAAGGATACATTTTATGGTGACTAAACATTTGGTGACCAAGACAAGAGTCACCTAATCAAAGGCGACCATATTTAGGTGACAAATTGTTGGACACCTAAAGTTTTGTCTCTTTTACGTTTGGTGTTTTGAAAAAGTATATTTCATTTTATCAAGATATTTCCTTAGAAAGTTGCTCTCAATATTTAGATCAAAAATAGTATTTCTCCAGTCAATAATGGTGTCAAATTAGTCTAGTCATGTCACCGCTTTGTCCAAGAGCATTTGTGAATATTTTTTATAGTTTCTAGATAAAGTTTATTATGTAAAACTTATAAATTTCTAGCGACAACAGTAGGTCACCTTAGATATTTAAGGTGATAGATTGAGTTGTGGTCACCTTAAATGTCTTCGGTGATCATTTGATTTGTCGCCAAAGATTTTGGCACATAAATCAAAATGTTCACCGTAAAAGTAACTATGTGTAGTTATATTAAATGTAAAGCTGGTTTTAGTAGTTACGTCAAAAACTTCTTTGCAAATGATGAAAAAATATTTTCTTCGGGTGACGAATATTTCATTTTTTTATTTTGTCACTTAAAATATTTCATAGTTTATAAATCATCTCTCAGAAGATGCCATTCTTATATGAATCCTCTAAAATTTCAGTGAAAAAGAATCCTGTAGCTCAGTTGGTTAGAGCGTTGGTCTTATGAGCCGAAGGTCGCGAGTTCGAGCCCCGCCGGGACTGAATATTTTTTTTCTTGAAAAATAAATAAAAGAATAAATAAAACTTCAGTGTGATTGTTTTCATCACGAGTTTTATATCGATTTTTTCCTTCTTATTTATTGTATTAGATTATCACTCTCTTATAGTGGATAAAAGTTGGATGCATAATGGATAAAAGTTGGATGCATCTTTCCAACAAATTTTCTAAGGAACATGTAGCTGGGGTTGATAGCGTTCTTGAGTTTTCAGCATCACATAATCATAATCCCATGCCTGTGCCTTAACTGCAACAACATCCTCTTTCAATATATCCCTTATGTAAAATCCCACTTGTCACAGAAGGGGATTATGCATAATTATATGAACAATATATCTAACTAGGAACCATCATCAGGTAAGTCACTTGACATTCTTCTCTAGTTTTTTTAGGTAAATTGGTTTAAGTTTGAAATTACATTATTTTCAATTTTTTTATTGTGCCCACATAAAAATGTGTGTGGTGTATGTCGGTTGATCAAAAGTTCAATGATTGTGAAAGCGAGTGTAAGAATCAAATTAATTTATGACAAAAAAAAAATTAAGGAGCTAAAAAGAGTGAAGTGCATAGCTTGCTTGTACAAGATATTGGTGCAATTGTTAGGGTGCATTGCCCAATAAATGTGTCATTTTTTATTAAACTTCCATAGGAAGCCAAAAGTGAGCTACGTGATTTCCTATCAGTTAGTAGTTGAATTAATCATGATATTTTTATATGAGTTTAGTAATTTATTATTACTTATTTTTATAATAAAGTATTCATTTTAGGTGCATTTTGAAATTGACTATGCTGATGGGCACCATCAGAATACATTGATGAAATTTCCGTACAACGATTTAAGGGATGGAAATGTTGGTGATTTTAGTATCATCAACTTATTTTATTGTAATGGTGATTTACTAAGAGATCAATGTGATTCGTATTAGACTCGAATACGAGTAAGGGAAAGTGTGGAGTACACACTCGTTTGAGCTAAAACGAAGTCAACCTCAATAAAGAAGTAAAAGTTAAAGGGTAGCACATTTTGCTGTTGTGCTCGACTGAGCAGAGTCCTTGACTCGGCCGAGCAGAGCTTAGCAGATTGGCCAAGTTTTTGGAGAGTCTTACTCGGCCGAGGCATGTGCCTTGCTTGGCCGAGCAATATGAACAACACGGCCGTGCAGTTCATAAGACACGGCCATGCAGCTTGGCAGAAATTTACTAGACATGTGTGCTCAACCGAGCGAGTCCCTTGACTCGGCCGAGCAGTTCCTGAACAGGTGCCTTTTCAAAGTGAAAAGACACATTGCTTGGCTAAAGTCATGTCTTTTGAATGTACCCTTTTGTTGATACCTCTCCATCTGTTTAAATACAGATGTTTGATCTCATTTGTAACACACATATAACATACAAGAGTGATACAACAATAACGAAAGCATAAACAATTCTCAAGTTTAGATTTGTTCTCTTTGCCTAGAAACAAATTGAGTGATTGTCTTATCCCAATAAGGATTTCGTGTAACCCAGACAATAAGGGTCAAAATACTTTATTCGGAAAGAGGATTATACACGATTCAATCACATATCCAGCCTTGTTATCAAGATCAAGACCCTATATTCCCCTACAAACGAATAAAGTATTTGGTGATACTCATGGCTGGTGGAAATACTGTGAAGGAGATGACGACTAAGTTTGGAAAGCTAGACAAATTTGAAGGACAAGATTTCCAGCGTTGGCAGAAGAAGATGCACTTCCTTTAAACAACATTAAAAGTGGTGTATGTTCTATCTACTCCAATTCCAGAATTGCTTGAAGATGATAACTTGGAAGCAGTCAGACGTAGATCAAAGTGGGAAAATGATGACTATATCTGCAGAGGACACATATTAAACGGCATGTCTGATTCTTTATTTGACATTTATCAAAATGAGGAATCTGCAAAAGAGTTATGGGATTCTCTTGAATCCAAGTACATGGCAGAGGATGCTTCTAGTAAGAAGTTCCTTGTAAGTAATTTTAATAATTACAAGATGGTCGATTCAAGGCCTGTCATGGAACAATTCAATGAACTCCTTAGAATCCTTGGACAATATACACAACATGGGTTGAAGATGGATGAGTCAATATCGGTTTCAAGTGTGATTGATAAGTTGCCTCCCTCCTGGAAGGATTTCAAACGCACTTTGAAACATGGTAAAGACGATCTGTCTTTGGTTCAACTTGGTAGTCACTTGCGCATAGAGGAATCTCTTAGGGCGCAAGAGAATGACAAAGGCAAAGGAAAAGAAGTTGCTGGACCCTCGGTAAATATGATTGATGAGGGTGGAAACAATAAAAACAAAGGAAAGAAACGTAGTTTCAAAGACAATGGTTCTGGTCCCAACAAGAAGCCTAAATTGGCATGTTGGAAGTGTGGCAAAACTGGTCACTTTAAGAAGGATTGTCGTGTTGGAAACAACAAGAATGGCGCAAGCACCAGTGGTTCGGGAAAGGGGTCTAAGGACCATTCTCAAAACCAAGGTCAGAATTTAATACTTAGTTGGAACAGATTTATTAAAAATTCTGTTTCACTAATTTCTGAGGCATTTTATGTGCAGGATGATGCTATTGCGTGGTGGATTGATTCCGGTGCCACAACTCATGTTTGTAAAGATCGTTGTTGGTTTAAGACATATGAACCAATGGAAGACGGATCTGTCCTTTACATGGGTGATGACCATTCCGCTCCTATTCAAGGAAGAGGAAGTGTGGTGTTGGAATTCAGTTCGGGAAAAACTATTTCTTTGTTTAATGTTTTATATGTACCTAAACTTCGTAAGAATTTAATTTCTGGTCCTGTCTTGAACAAGTGTGGTTATAAACAAGTTTATGAATCCGATAAGTATATCTTATCAAAGTTGGGTGTATTTGTAGGATTTAGTTATTATAATAATGGAATGTTCATGTTGAATTTAAATAAAATTCCTGTTAACTCTAGTTCTATTTTTATGACTTCCTCTGTTGTTATCAATTCCTCATTATGGCATGCTCGGTTAGGACATGTGCACTATAAAAGAATGCTTGAAATGTCCAAAGATGGTTTGATTCCTGTTATAGATAATGATACGGAAAAGTGTAATACTTGCATGTTGACAAAAATCACTAGAAAACCTTTTAAAAGTGTTACAAGGAATTCTGTAAAACTTGAATTGATTCATAGTGATTTATGTGATTTTCATGCAACTCCATCTTTAGGCAATAAAATGTATATTGTCACTTTTATAGATGATGCTTCTAGGTTTTGCTATATTTACTTGCTGCATGCAAAAGATGAAGCCCTAGATAAATTTAAAATTTATAAAACTGAAGTTGAACTTCAATTAAATGGCTTGATTAAAACCTTACGTACGGATAGAGGTGGTGAATATTATGATCCTAAATATTTCCAATCCATAGGGATAATTCATGAGACTACAGCTCCTTATGTACCACAACAAAATGGTGTGGCTGAAAGGAAGAATAGAACTCTTGAAGAAATGGTTAATGCCATGTTGTCTTACTCGGGCTTGAGTGACGGGTTTTGGGGTGAATCCATGTTAACGGCTTGTCATCTATTGAATAGAGTTCCTAATAAAAGAAACAAAATTACCCCATATGAGCTTTGGTATAAGAAAAGACCAAACTTGACTTTTTTGCGAGTTTGGGGTGTAGGGCCGTTGTTAGACTTCCTGACCCTAAAAGGAAAAAGTTGGGAGAAAAAGGTATTGATTGCATCTTTGTTGGATATGTTGAGCATTCCAAGGCATATAGGTTTTATGTTATAGAACCTAATGAATTCATTTCTATTAACACAATTATAGAATCGAGAGATGCAATCTTTGATGAGAATCGTTTCTCTTCAATACCTAGACCCAAGAATATTATACCAATGTCAGCTGAATCTCAAATGGATGATCATTCAATTGATGTACCAAGTAAGACACCCGAACCTCATAAGAGTAAAAGAGTAAGGAAAGCTAAATCATATGGTTCTGATTTTCAACTATATTTAGTTATGGGATCAAGAGATCAAATTGAATCTCAATACTCTTACTGTTATAGTATAGAGGAGGATCCAAGAACCTATGATGAAGCAATAAAATCTCGAGACGCTGGTTTTTGGAAAGAAGCCATCGATGATGAGATTGGTTCTATTGTGGAAAATAATACATGGGTCTTGTCTGATTTACCACCAGGCTGTAAACCTTTGGGGTGCAAATGGATCTTCAAAAAGAAGATGAAAGTCGATGGAACAATTGACAAGTTTAAAGCTCGATTGGTAATCCAAGGCTTTAGACAAAAGGAAGGGATCGATTACTTCGATACCTATGCACCGGTTGCTCGTATCACTACCATTAGATTACTGATAGCTTTGGCAGCTATTCAGAATCTATTGATCCATCAAATGGATGTCAAAACAACATTTTTAAATGGTGATTTGGAAGAAGAAGTGTATATGAAACAACCTGAAGGATTTGTTATGCCAGGTAATGAGCATAAGGTATGTAAGTTAATTAAGTCATTGTATGGGCTGAAGCAAGCACCTAAGCAGTGGCATCAGAAATTTGATGAGGTTGTTTTGTCGAATGGTTTTGTATTAAATCAGTCCGACAAATGTGTATATAGCAGATTTGATGAATCCGTTAAAGGTGTAATCATCTGCCTATATATAGATGACATGATGATTTTTGGCACAGACCAAAATGTAGTTGATGAAACTTAGAAGTTTTTGTCATCAAAGTTTTCTATGAAGGACATGGGAGAAGCCGATGTAATTCTTGGTATAAAGATTAAACGGATGAACAAGGGAATTGCAATTTCACAATCTCATTATATTGAGAAAATTCTCAAGAGGTTTAATTGTGATAATTGTTCTAAAGTTAGTACTCCCATGGATCCTACTGAGAAACTTGTATCAAACACTAGTAAACCTGTGTCACAGCTCGAATACTCAAAAGCCATAGGCAGTTTGATGTATGCTATGACGGGCACTCGACCTGATATTGCTTATGCAGTTGGACGATTGAGCAGGTTTACTAGTAATCCTAGTAGACAGCATTGGCATGCTATAACAAGGGTGTTCAAGTACTTAAAAGGTACTATGGGCTATGGTTTGTGTTATAGTGGACATCCTTCTATATTAGAAGGTTACACAGATGCTAGTTGGATCAACCAAGAAGATTCATCTTCTACTAGTGGTTGGGTGTTCTTGCTTGGAGGAGGTGCCATTTCTTGGGCTTCCAAAAAGCAGACATGTATTACACATTCTACAATGGAATCTGAGTTTGTAGCATTGGCTGCTGCTGGTAAAGAAGCAGAATGGCTTCGAAACTTGGTATATGAGATTCCATTATGGCCAAAACCGATATCACCAATATCTATCCATTGTGATAGTGCAGCTACATTGGCTAGGGCTTATAGTCAAATGTATAATGGCAAGTCTAGACACTTGGGTGTCAGACATAGTATGATTCGGGAGTTAATCATGAATGGTGTGATATCAGTTGAGTTTGTTCGATCGCAACAAAATTTGGCTGACCACTTGACAAAGGAGTTAGCCAGAGACTTGGTAAATAAGTCGGCAATGGGAATGGGATTAAAGTCCATTTAATCCTCTAATTGTGAGATACCCAATTCCCTTCTAATACAACGTTAGAAGCTTGAATTCAATGTGGAAAGCTCGCAGTTGGAGATTGGAACACATGTTATTATCTTTCCCAAGGTATGTGTTCAGACCTGCAAGTAAAGGTTAGGTTGAAGAATATCTTCTTAATAGTTCCTTTGAAAAATTGCAAATGCAGGTGCATGATTAAAGAAACTACCTATGTGAACATGAAGTTTTGCCGCTTCAAGAAGCTAGGACTTGGCTTCCTATATGTTCACTAATGGATATGGACACATGACTTGTAATAGTGTCAATATTAAACAAAGAGAATTGTATGAAACTTATGTGTATAGTATCTTCAGGTATTCATATGAGTTGACAGGTTCAATCGTTAGGACACCCCGATTCTCGAGTATTTGAAATGTGTATTATACTAAGATAAAAATTCAATCGCAAGACATTTTCATTTACGCATTAGTTTGTTTCGTTATTTATAAAGTTTAGTAAATCAAAGGATTATACTAAAATGGAGGGGATTTGTTGGTGATTTTAGTATCATCAACTTATTTTATTGTAATGGTGATTTACTAAGAGATCAATGTGATTCGTATTAGACTCGGATACGAGTAAGGGAAAGTGTGGAGTACACACTCGTTTGAGCTAAAACGAAGTCAACCTCAATAAAGAAGTAAAAGTTAAAGGGTAGCACATTTTGCTGATGTGCTCGCCCGAGCAGAGTCCTTGACTCGGCCGAGCAGAGCTTAGCAGATTGGCCAAGTTTCTGGAGAGTCTTGCTCGGCCGAGGCATGTGCCTTGCTCGGTCGAGCAATATGAACAACACGGCCGTGCAGTTCATAAGACACGGCCGTGCAGCTTGGCAGAAATTCACTAGACATGTGTGCTCGGCCGAGCGAGTCCCTTGACTCGGCCGAGCAGTTCCTGAACAGGTGCCTTTTCAAAGTGAAAAGACACATTGCTTGGCTAAAGTCATGTCTTTTGAATGTACCCTTTTGTTGATACCTCTCCATCTGTTTAAATACAGATGTTTGATCTCATTTGTAACACACATATAACATACAAGAGTGATACAACAATAATGAAAGCATAAACAATTCTCAAGTTTAGATTTGTTCTCTTTGCCTAGAAACAAATTGAGTGATTGTCTTATCCCAATAAGGATTTCGTGTAACCCAGGCAATAAGGGTCGAAATACTTTATTCGGAAAGTGGATTATACACGATTCAATCACATATCCAGCCTTGTTATCAAGATCAAGACCCTATATTCCCCTACAGGAAACATGACTGATGTAAGTATTTATAAGTATTTGACTCTGCTGTATAAGGCTGTGCATCCCCTCCTCTTGAGTTTTTACATTCGGATAAAGATAGATCGAATTTTTGGCATTCATTATGTGACCACTTTATGACCCCAAAATTTCAAGTATGAGTTTTTCTCTCTCTCTCTCTCTCTCTCTCTCTCTCTCTCTCTCTCTCTCTCTCTCTCTTTTTTGCAATAAACAGATAAATTCTCAGCACTTATACATAATCATCATGGTCAAGCTAAATTGTTTGTATACCGGATCGAAGATCTTGAAAGATATATGATGATTTTCCTTTGATTTTCTATGGTTTTGTATGTTTTATAATTTTTCTTTCATTTTTTTTAATAGAAAAAAAGATTCAAATTTCCGGCGGTTGATAACTTCCAAGACGTTTATGTCAAACCAAATAACCTAGATGCAACCGTTTTATATGTAAGTGTGCCCTCAAAATTTTATAATTATAATTTTTTAACTAATTTACTCCCTCCTTCCGAACATTTAATTAATTGACTTTGATCAAGATTTTGGAAGTGAGAAGTGACAGTTAATTGCATTATGGTGCACTTTTTTGTTTATGTTCTTGTTTCTTGGTTCATCATTGATTAGTACACGATTGTCACTTCAATTATTTTTATTGCTTTTTTGATTGTTTGAATATTTTTATAAAATGGAGTTTTTGAAGATTGAAGAACAAAAATATTAGTTGAAAGGTTTAACTTGGTTAACTGGTGTGCTAACCTATTTGTGTAACAACTCTACCTCTATTGTCAACAATGAAATGGAGCACAGGTTTTTCCAAGGCCATGACGCTGGTGAAGGTTTGTCTTTCATAGATGTTTAGAGGCTGAATTGGTACTTTCGGAGGAGATCACAGTGGAAAACATTGTAGAAATTAACCATTATAAACAGAATATATGCATCGGCACTCGATAATATATGCACCGGCACTAAATAATGTTACAAATATTGCTGAGGGAAATTACAGAAAATTGTAAAATACAGAAATTTAATAAATTTAAAATACAAAAAATGATAGTCGTTGTTGTTGCACGAGCCCAATGAAAATCACTGTCTCCTTAAGACATATTTGTCCCCTTATCAAGTGTGCTTAAGTTATGTTGGGACGCTTGTCTCCCAGGATAGAACGTGCGGACCGGGGGCACTTTGCACCTAAGTATCCCGGCGAGCTGAACCGTGCTTGGACAAAATTACCAATATGCAGCAAAAAGGATATGGAGGAGGATTGAAGATGCAAGTGGTTTTCGTTTTTGTTGTGGTGTTGTTCGTTGTCAACAGCTATTGTCAAAAACTCCATTATATAGCTTCAACCAAGAATCAAAACCGAAATATAAACATTAATCCGAGAATTATTACTAATAATTTTGGCCATTAATCCAAAATATTAAACATCATTAATATTGGGTTTCAGATTTGATACTTATTACTTGGTTGTTACACTTTCAAAACCAAACAGACATCAATGCTCAGGAACTTCTCGGTCGAGCAGGCATAAGCCTCGGTCGAGCATGCTTGTCCAGAAATTTCTGCCTTGGCCTTGCTCGGGCGAGTCACCTGCAGTGCTCAGGCGAGCATACCTGTTCCAGAAATTACACATTCTATCATGCTCTGCTCGGGCGAGCATATCAGTCAAAGCTTGGCTTTATTTTTGATTTACAAAAATCAAATATATTAGCAAAAGGTGGGCTTGTTTACGTAGGCAATTTCGGTTCTACATTCGTGTCCACAGGACACGCACATGCACGAGTACGCACCTTCCAAGACAAATTGGAAACTTGATTTGCACCCCCCTGCGCATGAGGGAGAACCACTATGCTACATAATGTTGAACACTACTCTAGTGTCCATGTCTTTATACTAGCACCAACCTTTCCAATGTGGGATAACCCCACTTTCCTTTTACTTTGAGCATTTATATCTCAACCAAAGTGAGATAACTTCATTTTCCTTAGCAATGTGGGATAACCCCACTTTCCTTTTACTTTGAGCATTTATATCTCAACCAAAGTGAGATAACTTCATTTCCTTAGCAATGTGGGATAACTTTCTTTCCAACCCTCTTACTTTGAGCATTCATATCTTATTCATCCAAAAACCATTTTGGACAAATAAATATTTGATTTCTTGTTCTCATGGAGTAGAACACAAACACATAAACAATTATGTAATTTGACAAAATTACCCTATAGGAAATAATCCATAATTTCCTTCTAAAACACACTATTTTTCAACAATTCCCCACATGAAGGAAATTTAATAGGATAGGTGATAAAGTCCGGCCGTCGAAAACCTGCATAGGATAGGTAGGGTTTGCCCTTTGAACCATCCCTTGTAAAAGTATATTTACTCTACTCGCTAATCAGTAGACGCGATGTCCTTGAACTACTAGTTTTTTGTTAGCCGATCATATACTTTACACATGTATCTCCCTAACACAATTCAACTCTTATAGCCATGTCCATTAATGGCCCTGGATGAAAATGCCTGGTTCTCTGAAAAAGATCTAAGAATTAAGCCTCACACAATATTCCTCAAAGCGGCCTCTACTTCTTTCTCACATAGGTGATTCTTTTAAGTAACCCGTTTTACTTCGCATAAGAATCATTAAAAGCCATAGGATTAACCTCATTCATCTCGGGTTGTCACTTTAAGGAATGGGTATGGGGTTGACCCCTACAGTGATGCTACATGTCTTTTAACAGTTAGGTTGTCCCTTTGAACCTAGATCCTGGGATCTCCAGTCAAATAGGTTGGGTTTTCCGCTGTGGTTAACTTCTCAAGAGGTTTTAATCCCATTCACAATGTCAACTTTGCAACTATCTCTTTACTTAACCCTTTGGTTAGCGGATTCGCCAAATTATTTTTTGACCTTGCATAGTCAATAGATATGGTGCCAGTTTCAATTATTTGTTTAATGGTATTATGTCTTCAACGTATATGTCTAGACTTACCATTATATATATGACTTTGTGCCCTACCAATCGCAGATTGGCTATCGCAATGTATACAAATTGCTGGCACAGGCTTTTAACATCTTGGAATATCTTCTAGAAATTGGCGTAGCCATTCGGCTTCTTCACCACATTTATCTAGTGCTATAAACTCAGATTCCATGGTTGATTGCTATAAGAGTTTGCTTAGAATATTTTCATTATATAGCTGCACCTGCTAATGTGAATAAATATCCACTTGTAGACTTTGAGTCTTTGATATCTGATATCCAATTAGCATCACTATATCCTTCTATCACCGCTAGATGTCTAGTGTAATGTAAACCAAAATCACAAGTATATCTTAAGTATCTTAGTACTCTTACTATACCCTTCCAATGATTTATTCCAGGATTACTTGTGTACCGGCTTAATTTGCTAACAGTATAAGCAATATCCGGCCTAGTACAACTCATCAAATACATTAGACTTCCAATAATTCTTGAATACTCTAATTAGGACACCGGTTCATCTTTATTCTTTGAAAGATGAAGAATTTGGTCAATTGGAGTACTCGCTATTCCATTGTCATCCTTGCTAAATTTCTCAAGAATTTTATCCACATAATGATATTGACTTAGTATAAGTCCGTTGGATATTCTAGAAATTTTAACCCCAAGGATTACGTCCGCAAGTTCTATATCTTTCATGTCAAACTTTGAATTCAACATGTCTTTCGTGGATTTGATCATCTTATCACAACTCCCTATGATAAGCATGTCGTCTACATAAAGACACAAAATGACATAGCCGTTTTTCGTGGTTATACTATAGATACATTTGTCACACTCATTTATTTTAAATTCACTTTGCATCATGGCATTATCAAATTTTTTATGCCATTGTTTTTGTGCTTGTTTCAAGCCATATAATGACTTTACTAATTTGCACACCTTGTTTTCTTGTCCATGCGCAACAAACCCCTCGGGTTGTTCCATGTAAATCTCCTCTTCTAAATCTCCATTTAGAAAGGCTGTTTTTACATCCATTTGATATATTTCAAGATTTCTCGATGCATCAATTGCAAGTACAACTCTTATTGACGTTATTCTCGTGACGGGAGAATACATGTCAAAATAGTCTAGACCTTCTTTTTGTCTGTAACCTTTATTTACAAGTCGGGCCTTATACTTATCAAATGTTCCGTCCGCCTTCATTTTCCTTTTGAAAATCCACTTATATCTTAGTGGTTTGCTTCCCGGAGGAAGGTCCACTAATTCTCATGTGTGATTTTGCAAAATGGTGTCAATTTCACTTTTAATTGCTTCCTTTCACAAAGGTCCTTATGAAGATCTAACGACTTCTTTGTAACTTTGTGGTTCACTTTCTACTACATAGGTTAGAAATTCCGGACCATAGGATTTTTCAACCCTAGCTCTTTTGCTTGAACGTGTTCTTCTTCTATTGAATCTATAACCCTAGTCGATGAGCTTGCCTTATTTCTTGACTTACACGGGAATATATTCCCAAAGAAAGACACGTTTACAAATTCCATTGTAGTATTTTTGTGTATAGCTTCTATTTTCGAATTATACACAAGAAATCTATAAACATTACTATTATGTGCATATCTAATAAATATGCAATTAATAGTTTTAGGTCCAATCTTCACCTTTTTAGGTTGAGGTATGACTACCTTTGCAAGACACCCCCACACTCTCAAGTGTTTGTAACTTGGCACTCTTTCATGCCATAATTTATAAGGAGTCTTGTCTTGTTTCTTTCGGGGTATTTTGTTTAACACGTAGTTAGACGACAACACGGCTTCCCCCAACATGTTATCCGGTAATCCCGAACTCAATAACATAACATGGCATTCATCATTTCTTTTAATGTCCGATTTTTCATTTCGGCAACACCGTTTTATTGGGGTGTATAAGGTGCCAAGGTAGTATGTTTAATTCCACTTTGAGCACATATTGCTTTAAATGGAGATTCATATTCGCCACCTTTATCACTTCTTAGCACCTTAATTTTCCAGTTTAGTTGATTCTCAACTTCGTTTTTATAAAGAGTAAATTTCACTATAACTTCATCTTTACTTTTTAGAAGGTACACATAGCAATACTTTGTCCCATCATCTACAAAAGTAATAAATTACTTATTGCCGCCCCGTGATTGTGTTGATTTAAAGTCACATAAGTCCGTGTGAACCAATTCAAGTGGTTCACTATTTCTTTCAACTGAATTGAATGATTTTCTTGTTAATTTTGCTTCTACAAAAGTTTCACAATTTTGTTTGCAATCAACTTTAAATTTTGGAATAGAATTTGATTTTGTCAAACGATGTATAGAATCAAAATTAACATGAACAAGTCTAGCATGCCACAAATTAGATGACTCAAGCAAGTAAACGGAAAGATATTCATTTCATCATCTTTTGGCAACCACCATTACACTTAGCTTGAACAGACCATCATTGACATAGCCTTTTCCTACAAACATTCCACTCTTAGACAAAGTGACTATATTAGACTCAAACACAATACGAAAACCATGCTTTATCAAAAGCGATCCGGACACCAAGTTCTTTCGGATATCGGGCACATAAAGCACGTTGTTGAGAGTCAATTCCTTCTCGGAGGTCATCTTCAAAACCACTTTTCCTTCACCTTTGATTTTGGAAGTGGCCAAATTCCCCATGAATAGCTTCTCGCCATCCTTAGCAACAAGAGTACAAAACATGTCTTTGTTGGAGCACACATGTCTAGTAGCACCGGTGTTAATCCACCATTGATTTGGGTTTGAACCCATCAAATTCACCTCAGAAATTACAGCCGCGAGGTGCATCTCAGACACGTCCCTAGCAATGCCTTCCACCATGTTTGCCTCATGAGCCTTCTTGGGCAACTTGCAAGCATGAGCCTTGTGGCCTTTACCACCACAATTGTAACAAGTTCCTAAGAACTTTTTATTGGAAACACCACCCTTTGGTCCCAAGTGGGAACGTTTTGAGGTTGTCATAACCTTCCCTTTTCCCTTACCAAAGCCTTTGCCTTTGGAGCTTTGACCATGCTCCACCACATTAGGCTTAGCCACACTAGAAACAAACTTTTTCTCAGCGACTCTATTGTTCTCTTCAATACTCAATCGAAGAATTATCCCTTCAACATCCATTTCCTTTCGCTTATGCTTAAGGTAGTTCTTGAAATCATTCCAAGATGGAGGCAATTTTTCAATGATTGCAGCAACTTGGACGATTTCACTTATGACCATACCCTCGGCATAAATCTCATACAAAATGGTTTGAAACTCATCAACTTGAGATTTCACACTTTTGCTGTCCACCATCTTAAAATCAAGGAAACAAGCAATAATGAACTTCTTTGTTCCCGCATTCTCAATATTATATTTGTGTTCCAAAGAACCCCATAATTCCTTAGCAGATTTCTTTTCATTGAACACATTGTAAAGAGAATCTGAAAGAGAATTGAGGATATAATTTCTGCACAAGTACTCCCCATGTTTCCATGTTTCAACTTCAGCCAAGGTTGTAACATCCGTTTCATTCTCACTCACCTTTGGCATATCCTCTTTAAGATATTTATCCAAATCCAAGGTAGTGAGATAGAAATGCATCTTTTGTTGCTAATGCTTAAAATCATGGCCAACAAACTTCTCGGGCTTTTCAGCATGAGGGGTCGGGATATGAATTGTTTTAGTCACAATAGTTGAGCCACTTCCATTTCCAGTTTGTGGTCCAGTTTGGGATCCAATTTGGGTCTCCACGGTGTTGGTATCAGTCGCCATCTGAAACACAACAACTAGTTAGTATAAATAGTTTAAAAGGATCTATAATCGGCTCCCTCTGTTAGGGAATATGTCTTAATATTGTTGCAATTATTGCAGAGGGAAATTACTGAAAATTGTAAAATACAGAAATTTAATAAACTGAAAATACAAAAAGGATATTCGTTATTGTTGCACGAGCCCAATGAAAATCAGTGTCTCCTTAAGACATATTCCTTCCCTCACTGAGTGTGCTTGAGTTATGTTGGGATGCTTGTCTCCCAGGATAGAACGTACGGACTGGGGGCACTTTGTACCTAAGTATCTCGGCAAGCTGAACCGTGCTTGGACAAAATCACCTCTTGTTACTATGTATGCAAGGAGGCCAAGAAAAGAATAACAATATGCAGCAAAAGGGATATGGAGGAGGATTGAAGATGCAAGTGGTTTTCGTTTCTGTTGTGATGTTGTTCGTTGTCAACAACTGTTGTCAAAAACTCCATTATATAGCTTCAACCAAGAATCAAAACCGAAATATAAACATTAATCCGAGAATTATTACTAATAATTTTGGTCATTAATCCGAAATATTAAACACCATTAATATTCGGTTTCAGATTTGATACTTATTACTCGGCTGTTATACTTTCGAAATCAAACAAACATCAATGCTCAGGAACAGCTTGGCCGAACATGCTTGTCCAGAAATTTCTGCCTTGGCCTTGCTCGGGCGAGTCACCTGCAGTGCTCGACCGATCATACCTGTTCCAGAAATTACATATTCTGTCATGCTCTGCTCGGGCGAGTCACCAGCTGGCTCGACCGAGCATATTAGTCAAAGCTTGGCTTTATTTTTGATTTACAAATTCAAAAATATTAGCAAAAGGTGAGCTTGTCTGCGCATGCAATTTCGTGTCCGCATGATGCGCACATGCACGAGTACACACCTCTCAAGCTAAATTGGAAATTTGATTTGCAACCCACACCCCCGCGCGCGAGAGAGAACCTCTATGCTACATGTAGGATGGAATGGCTCAAATTCTCTGTCGCTGAGGCGGCCCCCTCACCTAGGCGAGGCGAGCGGCTAAGATGCCGTAGCTGGGGTCTTGGATGGTAGCTTTGAGGCTGCCGCATGGTGTTGATAGAGGCGGGCGCATCGCGTCCAGTAGCTTGGCTGTGGCGTGGCGGCTTCCGAGGCGGGCACCTGGGATTGGCGAGGCAAGCGCCTGGCGGCGACTGGGAGGGTTTTGATCTGACGGGCTTTCTTATTTTTGGTCTTTCGTTGGGCTAGTGATATATAAATATGTTTGTAACCCTATGTAAACTAGAGAGATCATTGCACACATAATAAAGAAATAGTAGTTCAAAACCCCAAACAATTACATCTCTTTCTCTTTCAATTTCACAATTGCTTGTGTGTGTGTTCTTGGTTTTTGTCAATAGCTTCCGCTGCGATTGCACAACAACTGGTATCAGAGCACGGCTGCGATGGCTGGGGTTAATTCTATCACCGTGAAGTCCGATGTTCAGAAATTCGATGGGCATGGAAACTTTGTGTTGTGGCAAAGGAGGGTGAAGGATTTTCTGGTTCAAGCAGGCTTGGGAAAATTTCTTCGATATTCGACTAAACCCGATGATATCGAAGAAGGACCATGGAAGGAGTTGCAAGAACGGGCTGTATCTTCAATACGGAAGTGCCTTGCGGATGAGGTGGTTTATCATGTGATTGATGAAGAATCACCGACAAAGGTTTGGGAGATTTTGGAGGGCAGGTATATGTCAAAATCTTTGTCAAACAAATTGCATCTTAAGCAACGGTTGTATGGGCTTAAGATGGCAGAGGGTTCAGACCTTGAATCTCATATACACATGTTTAATCAAATTCTTAACGATTTGGTTAGGGTGGAGGTAACGTTCGAGGAGGAGGACAAGGCGTTGATGCTGTTGAATTCGTTGCCTACTTCTTCAACATATGAAAACCTTATTACTACGTTGACTTGGGGGAAGGATACTGTGGAATTGCAACCGGTCACAGAAGCTCTTCTAGCTTTTCATAAATGGAAGAAGTCCGTTGATGAACCTGCGGGTGAGGGGTTATTTGTGAAGGAGAATCAGGAACGGGGGAGAACCCAGTCCCGGGATAATTCGCAGAGGCAGAATTCTCGTTCGCAGTCAAGGAAGAAGTATAAGGGGAATTGTTTCAAGTGTGGGCAGAAGGGGCACAAGAGGCAGAATTGCCCGGAAAAGGGGAACGGTAAAGGCAAAGCAGGATCTTCAAAGTCAGTTAATGTGGTTGAAGATTGCTCGGAGGACATGGATGGTGATATGCTCACGACTTCATCAGCTGTAGAGCACCCGACAGATTACTGGATTTTGGATTCAGCATGTTCGTTTCATGTGATGGCGAATTGTGATTGGTTTGATACCTACATGTCAGTTAATTCTGGTATAGTTACTATGGGTAATGGTGCTACAAGTAAAATTGCTGGCATAGGAACTATAAGAATTAAAATGTATGATGGTGTGGTTAGAATGTTATGTGATGTTAGACATGTACCAGAGGTTTCTAAAAATCTGATTTCATTGGGTACCTTGGATGCAAACGGTTTGACATATAAAGCACAAGGTGGAGTATTGAAAGTTGTTAAGGGTGCTAGGGTGGTGATGAAGGGTGAGAGGGGCTCAAAAAACATTTACAGGTTGCTAGGAAGCACGGTTGTAGGTGGAGTAACATCCATTGAATCTGAGGTAGATGTTGATACTCTTCTATGGCATATGAGGCTTTATCACATGGGTGAAAGGGGGATGCGTGAAATTCATAAACGCAAGTTGTTAAAGGGTGTGAAGACTTGCAAACTTGAGTTTTGTAAGTATTGTGTTCTTGGAAAGAAGAACAAGGTGCAATTCAAGACGGGTAAACATACAACAAAGGGCATTCTCGATTATGTTCACTCAGATGTATGGGGGCCGGTTAGAACAGAATCAAGAGGAGGGCATTATTACTTCGTCACGTTCGTTGATGATTTTTCGAAGAAAGTTTGGGTTTACTTCATGAGGCACAAGTCAGAAACTTTTGAGAAGTTCAAGGTGTGGAAAGCTGAAGTGGAAAACCAAACAGGGAGAAAAACCAAGTGTTTGAGAAGTGATAATGGGACAGAGTACACATATGGCGAGTTCAAGAAGTGCTGTGGAGAGCATGGAATCAAGAGGCACTACACAGTACGCAGGACACCACAACAAAATGGTGTAGCTGAAAGGATGAACAGATCTATTGCAGAAAGGGCTAGGTGTCTACGATTCAATGCAGGTTTGGCGAAGAACTTTTGGGCTGATGCGGTGAGTATGGCATGTTTGTTGATAAACAGATCACCTAGAGCTTCATTGGATAATAGGTTTGCGGAGGAGGTATGGACGGGTAATGAGGTAGACTTCACCGATATCCGGGTGTTTGGGTGTCCATCCTATGTGCATATTCCTGGTGAAGAGAGGTCGAAGCTTGACCCAAAGTCAAAATAGGAAACTGAAGCGGCTAGTACTTCAGTTGGGAGACCTAAGAGAGTAATCAAACCACCTGTCAGGTATGGGTTTGAAGACATGGCTTCATATGTTCTTGTTCTTAGTAGTGGAGACCCAAATTCTTTTAAGGAGGCAAAAGGATACAAGCTTTGGGATCCCAAGTCAAGCATGGTGGTGATCAGTAGGGACGTGGTCTTTGATGAAAAGGCTATATTGAACTGTACTCAAGATGATAAAGAGAAGGTGCCAGTAAACAAAGAGAGCGAGAAGCAGGTTATTGAGGTGGAGTTACATGATGATGAAACTGATACGGATCTCACTCTTCCGGATTCAAAGGTGACTACACAGGAAACTGAAGCGGCTAGTACTTCCGTTGGGAGACCTAAGAGAGTAATCAAACCACCTGTCAGGTATGGGTTTGAAGACATGGCTTCATATGTTCTTGTTCTTAGTAGTGGAGACCCAAATTCTTTTAAGGAGGCAATAAACAGTCCGAAAAAGGATAAGTGGGTAACGGGTATGGCGGAGGAGATGAAGTCTATGTACAAGAACAATACATGGGATTTGGTGGAGCTTCCTAAAGGGAAGCGTGCTATTGGTTGCAAGTGGGTTTTCAAGCATAAAGAAGCGGTATCAGAAAAAGAGGGGGAAAGTTCAAGGCTCGATTGGTAGCAAAGGGGTACTCGCAGCGAGAGGGGGTGGATTATAACGAAATTTTTTCGCCTGTTGTGAGACATACTTCCATTCGGATTGTGTTGGGTCTTGTAGCGCATTATGATTTGGTGTTGGAACAAATGGATGTGAAAACTGTGTTTCTACACGGTGAGTTGGATGAGCAGATTTTCATGGAGCAACCACATGGGTTCACGGAGCCCGGGCAGGAGCGTTTTGTTTGTAAATTGAAGAAATCACTTTATGGGCTGAAGCAATCTCCGAGGCAGTGGTACACGAGATTTGATTCCTACATGGTGCGTATTGGCTACAAGAGATGTGAGTATGATTGATGCGTTTATGTGAAGAGCCTTGATGATGGCTCATATATTTTTCTGCTACTTTATGTGAATGATATGCTTATCGCGGGTAGAAGCAAGAACGAGGTCAATCAGTTGAAGGCCTTGTTGAGTAAAGAGTTTGACATGAAGGATTTGGGGGAAGCCAAGAAGATTCTTGGGATGGAGATTCGGCGAGACAGAAAATCTAGGAGATTGTGGTTGTCTCAAGCCGGTTACGTAGAGAAGGTGTTGGAAAGGTTCAATATGCGGGATGCAATGTTGGAACATAAACAATCCATCAAACATTGAACCGTCTCATAACTAGATCAAGAAGAGAAGAAGAAGAAGAAGACGGAAGCGTGTACCTTGTGATTCCATGATTTCTTAGTCTTGTTCTTAGAGGGGGAAAGTATGAAGTTAGTTTTCAAGGTAGGGAAGAGTAGATCTTCTAAATGATGAATGCCCTTATTCTCTTTACTCTTCAAGTACTTAGGAAGATTATGGACTGAATGAGAATGTAATAACTAGTACTCCCTCTGTCCCACAAAATATTACCCCTTTACTGTTGAGAACGGAAAATAAGGAATAATGTTATTAAACTATGTGTTGTGAGTGGGAGGAGAGAGAATGAGTGGAGAGAATAGTAAATTTGAAAAGTGTTGTGAGTATGACAAGTGGGTCTCATGAATAAAGAAGTATTAAAAAATTTCCTTTTTAGGAAAGTGGGATTTTAAAGTGGGACGCCCAAAATAGTAATGTTTTATGGGACGGAGGGAGTAGATTCTAAGGCTGATGGAAATGCCTTTATATAGGAATCCAAGGGGCACTTCATTTAGGGATTACACCTATTGATATATAAGATATTACCATTATGCCCATCATTTAATGGTAGTCTTATATTATGGAATTCTACACATTATATTATATCCTATACTTTATATAAAACATTATAATATTGATCACTTATTTTATTAAGTACTTTCACTAATAATACATGTTATATAATCCATGTTCTAACATGCAAAACCTGTGAAAACACCATTGGCGAGTCATTTTAATTTATCACCTTCTCGATTCCCATTTGAAAGAGCACTAGTGTATAGAATATTGATGATGAGAGGAAGTGGTTGAAACTCTAAAGGGTATGCAGTTCTCTGTCTCTGCCCCTGTCCAATTTCTATGTTCCTCGTCATTAAACTTTAGGTACCAAACAGACCGACTTTTCAAATGAGGGTACAAAGTGGGAATCGGTGGATACATTGGGAGGGTAAACGTATTTTGGCCTTCCTAATAAGTAAAGATTGAACCAAAATATATAACCAATTACCGGTTGAACAAAAACAGTACAGAGTAGATGAACACCAAAATCGGAAGCTTAATAAACCAAATGTTCCCTCCTCTGCAAGATTATTTCTTGTCGAGCATCGCATAATCTCTAAAAGTTTAACTTTTCTTCTTATATTCGTCAATTTCCACCCTCAGAGACTTAGTAAGCCGTTGAGATCCTTAAGCAGCTTCTTAGTGCAAAAATGAATCATCCTTCCTTGATATTTCTTGGGCAGGCTCCTTTAAGGTTCATGATAAAGTAAGAAAATAAATAAGATGATGCAAAGTACATATACAACTTGAAGAAAAAATTATCCATAAACTAGAATGTATCTCAATTACCTAATCCTCAGTTAGCCTTCTAGCTGTTTGCGTGAATCCAGTTTCAGATGGCATTTCATTAGAGAAAGGCGCAACTCCATTGATGGTTAAACGTAGTGTAAGACCATGTAAAGGAGGATGGTGAGAGAATGTTAAGGGAATAAAAACTTTGTTCTCCACCTCCCGTTTGTGATGGCAACTCATTTGGGAATGGCATCAACTCATGTGAATTGCCTATATGTGGAATAGATTGCAACTCATTTGGGAATGACATCCATTCATATGAGACTCTGAGGCCTCTAGCCCTGAAAAGTATTGTTGGTTTTGAACACAAGGAGGTGCATATGAAGCCATGTTAAAAGAAGAAGAATCATGTTGTTGATCCATCCATGTGGAGTTCACATTTGGAATAAAGGCATCGTTGAAAAGGAATGCCTGTGGAGTTCCTGGAAAGATTGACTCCAATTCAGAAGAACATGTTGGTGGTGCAATCGGATGAATGGCTTTTTCACCAATGTGATTTACCAATTTATGGGGTTTCTTCTTCATTTCCATGTTTTCTAATAAGGCTTTTCTTAAGTACTCCATGTCCTTCGTTGTTGTCGCCATAGAGGGGGCACCCCGACAAACATAAACCTATAGAGATAACAGATGTCATGTGGAAGCACTAGCTTTAACATGTGTTCAAAACAATATATACAAATAATAATTTCAACAAGTAGATCTCATTAATTAAATAAGTATTTTAATTTTTCCATTTTAGGATAATATAAAATTTAATAATGGGATAACCTTTTTGGCAAAATATATATATTTTAGTGGGACGGAGGGAGTATACATACACATCCATGTGTGATACAAACAACTTACTAAATCCAACCCGTTCTTCTATTTCAATACCTCAAACCACTCACACACATTTATACCATTCACATAACTTTATGTTTTATTTATGGTAAAATCTGGGGAGAAACGCGTTTCTCCATAATTTATGGAAAAATGGGGCTCGACTTGTCGCGCGACAATGTAGGTCAGAACACGTTTCTCCATAAGTATGGCACGACTCTTTTTTCTGGATATCCGTCCCAAAGCTTCTGGATATCCAGAACCTTATGAAAGTGATATCCAGAATCAGAAATTCGGCCTTGGCCTTTGCCCCAAATCTTTTTTTCTGGATATCCGTTCCAAAGCTTCTGGATATCAATATTCAATGTTCTGGATATCCAGAACCTTATGAAATTGATATCCAGAATCATAAATTTGGTCTTGGCCTTAGATTTGACTTCAAATCTTTTTTTTTTTCTGGATATCCGTCCCAAGGCTTCTTGATATCAATATTCAATGTTCTGGATATCCAGAACCTTATGAAAGTGATATCCAGAAATTTGGAATTTGGCCTTGGCCCCATATTTTTTTTTCTGAATATCCATCCCAAAGCTTCTGGATATCCAGAACACGTTTCTCCGTAAGTTATGGAGAAACGTGTTTGTCCAGAGACCGACTCTTTATTTATTACTCTAGTTTAGGGATTCCCCCCCCCCCTCTAAGTATCCCTTTTAAAAAGAATTTTCGAAAATAAAACATTTGAAAAAGTGTTGCCCGAAGTAACCACTTTTTCCGGATTCGCTATCGATAATAGCGTTTTTTTTTTGTTTTCCATTTTAAATTCGTTATTCCCATTAGTGTATTAATATAAAGGGTTATGCTGAATTCGCTATTAGCAATAGCGAGTTTAGATCTTAACTCTTAATTCCATTCCAGATTTCCATATTTAGTCGACATGTAGTTGAGTTCATATTAAACTATATTCGCTAATGCCAATAGTAAATTTAAATTCGCTATAGCAAATTTAAATTCGCAATATGCAATAGAGAAGTTAGAAAAGTTGTTTGTTATGGCAATACTTTTTCAAGTGTTGTATTATGGGAAATACTTTAAATAAAAGAAGATTAAAAAAAATCGAGGAAAATCCCATTATACGTGTCCACTAATTCACAATCGTGAAAAATAAGGTGTGATCATACCAGTACTAATATTTACGATTCCATCAGAACTTCACCGTTAAGCATGCTTGGGTGAGAGTAGTACTAGGATGGGGGTGACCCCTGGTCCTGGTGTTGCACCCCCACCCCAACATAAAATTGAGCCAAAAATAATCTTGAAAGACCAATTTTCCTCTAGACTATACACTGTTTTTCAACCGTTTTATGTCGGGATTTCCAAACATTATAAGTACTACAAATACTCATAGCGGAGCTTTATAAACACTATTAGTACTACAAATGCTCATGCCTGGTTTTGGTGTAAATGCCATTGTTGAGCGGCGGCCCAACTGAGATTGGAGTAGCGTCTAATCCCTCCATTCCTGATGTAAACAGGGTTGCAGCGGAATAATAAAACAGATAGACAAATAATTGAATCAACAACTATTTGACCCAATTCGAATTGAATCAACAATTGAATTAGGGTTTGAAGAGGTAAACACCAAAAGATGAGAACCTTCACAAGGAATTCAAAGAACTCCAACAAACAAGCTAAAAGCTTCAAGGTAAAAACCTTCAATTGCAAAGCAATTCAATTTAATTTAATTATCAAAACGTATTCTAAAACAAACAATGAAAGAGAGTATTTATACTCTAAACAAAACCCTAAACTACTTGGAAAAGGAAAAGCAAAACAATCCTAATTAAAACACATCAAAATAGGAAACAAAATCAAATCGGAATTCCAAAACCCGCTTGGAAAAGGAAAAACAAAACAATCCTAATTAAAACACTTCAAAATAGGAAACAAAATCAAATCGAAATTCCAGTTTCTTCTTGACTTGCTTCTTTGAGGGATACATCAGATACATTAAAGATCTTCTCTTTTTATGTCACTACTACAAATGAGCTTTGAGCATTTATTCTTGGTTGATTTAACTATCCTAATGAAAATATAAAACTTGTTAATGGTGTATCAGTTACAAGTTTTAGATTTACCTTACAATAATTAAATCAATTTATAGTTATTGCTCAAAGTTAATTTGTAATAACTTCAAAAGAAGTAGAAAGATCATTTTGGGATAGAGAGAGTATTACGTTCATCAAATCATAGTCTCCTTGTTGATTCGAACTCTGCTAGAAGTAGAAGTTAATATAACTACGTAATATTGTTATCAATAAAGCAATAAAAATGTTTATGCAACATTCAAGAGTTTTCTGCACTAAATTTAGAAAGAGAAATATGTCTAATGAATTATTTTACCTAATTGGACGAAAGCATCAGACTAGGCCAAATATACAACACTTGGGATTTATCTTTATGGAGCTTTAAAAAGACTTTCATAGTGTTACTAACACTTTGAAAAAAAATCTATCACACTTACAAATTGAAAATGTGCATGAATACTTTATTTACCAAGTTGGAAAAAGCAAATTGAAAAAATAAAATTTATCTTATAGATAGTCATTGTTATAGAACTCTTCGGGTAAGCACATGAGTTGCGAACTAAATATGACAAAAGAAATTAATAAATTAAAGAAGGTTTACAGAGTGGGGAACTATATTACCTTCTTATTATTTCAATTGATATATCACGAACAACGATCTCTAAGAAATTGACACTGCAGGTACTTCCATCACCCTAAAAAAATCCATAGATTTAGTAAAAAATATTAAGTAACAAGTTGGAACGATAATTTTATATTGATTTATAATTTCATAAATGGCAAAACATGCGATCTGATCAAGTCTAGTCTAGATAGAATAGAATGAAATAAACTCAAATTGGGAGTATATATATCATGTGATTCATAAAGTAATATATAACATGAAAATGTAAGATAAGGTGTCCGAGAGACCTAGCTCACGAAAATTGAGATTACCTAGAATTGGTTGAAAATTGATATCATAGCGATATAGGTTGTTAATTTGATTGATGGCATATCATATATCATGTCGAGAGGGGAGAACGAGGGAAGAACAAAATAGAAGTCTCCCTTTAGGCTTAGGGGACGAGAGTGGAGAGAGAGAGCTGCTCTGATTCTACAATGTTCTACGAGGAAAATCGATTATATAAGGACAATATATTAGGGTTTGATGCCTATTACCGAGGTTTATCTTGGGCTAAACAAGATATTATAATTTATTTTTTTACAGAGCTCTATATCCTTAAATGGGCCTTGACAAAATTTATCAATTAGCGGGCCCAAATATTGTTTTTATCGCCATCATCATAAATATTAAAGATAAACAAATGGCAAATGGCACATTTGTGCCCTTAAGTTTGGAATTGCAATGTAGGTACGTACCAACATGTCAATTTTGACGATTTCATTCTACATGTTTACACTTCTTGGCAATATGGGACATTTTTCGATGAACGTTAAAAAATTGGATAAAACTTAACAAGAGGCCGAGAAATTTAAAAAACTTCCTTCAAAATTACATTATCTACCCCTAAATTCATAAAATTTTCATCTTTCATTATTTCGTTATTTATATTTACAACACATATGTTAAGATACTTATTTGCTTCTTTTGCTTAGATACTCAACACTACAAATGACTCAACTTTTTATTGTGTTTTTAGTACAAGAATCTAGACAATATTACAAAGAATTATTTTTATCGACTTCACGAAAGATATTAACAAGATAGATATATTAGATTTTCAAAATTATCATCGATTTCACGGAAGATATTAACATATTAACCTTATATTTTTGTGAATGAACCCAAGAATAAGATTGAATTCCTTTTAGATAATTTAAAAAGCATAAATAGACAATTATTATAATTCCTAATCCATGAATCCCTTGCTTATTTTTTATCTTTAATTGTTACTAGTAGGTAACCCGTGCTCCACACGGGAAGCTAATTTGCTAAAATTGTATTTTAATTTTTATATTTTATTTAATAAAGTAATATGATGATTTTTTTATAATATAAGTATATTTTAAATGAATCAAAACATTAACATTTATAAAGTTAGGAAAATTGTGTTCAATTTTAATAGCTTTGTTGCACGTAAGTTTAATAGGAATTGCATTGTGACTAACAATGTGGCAATTTTTGCAATTTTATTTTTGATGTTCATACTTTATGTTATTTGTTTTTGATGTTCATACTTTATGTCAGTATGCAACATTTTTTTATGGACGTTAACAAATTGAACGAAAAAACTAACCACGTATTTTCATTTCATATTACAATATTTTAAATACAATGTAGGGGAGGGGTTCCAACCCTTAACGTTCCTGAGACAAGTATGTCTTTAAGCTAAATGCTCATTGGATTTATTAACAAACTACTTTGAATATTACACTATTTGTACACTATTTGTACAATAATAAATTGTACTAAACTATTTTCTAGTTTAGAAATATAACTCTTATTTTAAGAAAGGCAAAAAAAAAATGAATGACTTGGGGGGAGGGGGTTGGGAGATAATAGTGTAATATTAAAGTAAGTGCAAGCAATAAAGCATGATTCATAAGAATATTAAATTTGTCAAGATGAAACAGTTTCTGGATAAATAAAGTAAATGTATTAACATGGGAAAAATTCAAGTTAAAGTAGAAAAGTTCTTTTAAAAGTAAATTAATTAAGTCAAGTTAGAATGTGAAAAAAAATAATGGGGTGAGCGTGAAATTTTAGATATTAAATACATTTAAAATTTAAGTTTACAATAGTATTAATTTTATTTAAATTGCTTCAAAGTTAACATTTTAAAAATGTAAAATGTAATTTCCATGGTTGTTTTTTAAAAATTTAGGGGGCATTAAGATTTTCATTAAAGTCCAGGGAGTCAAAGCTACACCCGTTTTTGTTATAAATCAAAGGGGTTCAAAGAAAATATTAGAAAATTTTGGGGATCAATTGACCCCTTGCCCTAAAATGCTTTCGTCCCTAGTCCATACCACCACCAACAACAATGACATTGAGTTATCTGCAGTGAAATTAAAATTTCTTCAAATTTCACTTTCAAAAGTTCCCTCACCAAATAATTAGAAAAATCATAAGGAAACCCTTATGTTCCTGTCAACTCCCAAACATGCTTCCCTAACAACTTCAGTATGGCGATCTAGGGTTTATGCATATGTTCAGCGGAAAAAAAATCTCAATTCTACTAAAACTTTAATTTTATAACTTGCTTAAACTCTGTTGCATTCATATTCAAAGGTCTTTAAACAGGAACATGTTGGTTGGAAAATAATTCTCACTTTCAGGTTAGTATGTGTAACTTATTTTCAAATGCAATTGATAATTTATACATTTTTAGAAGTAGGTAGATAATTAAAACTATAAAAATATTTGACTTGTCAAAAAATATACCGATGTTATTTCAGTTTAAATAATTATTCACGTCATAATTGTACGTACAAGAAACTTAAAACATGCACTACATAGAAAATAAAAAGGAAAATATCAAACTAAAATTCTAATACAATTGATTTGGCAAAAAAAAATGTAAAATGTAAAATTTAAATCAATATATAAGTCAAAGAAAAAACTTAAAAAAAGAATTAGGACGTAAATTTGACCAAATTTATTCTCCATTTAATGTAGTTTAAATGTCCTCAATTTTTTTTCTTATGCTTGAAACTCATGAACATCTCAAATATCAAAATCTGAATAGACTTTCGTTACACTACTACTTCAAGCAATAATTTAGCATTGTTATGACAAAAAACTATTCAATATTCATCCTATAAATAAAATTTAAACATATAAAAATAATACAAGTTTTACCTTCATCCTTTGAAACTATGGTTGAAGTAAATATTGGTATTTGTTGCCCATATTGCTCTAGTTCCCAAATTCACCGAGTTGTTTAGCTTATTGATTCCATAATTAGCCTAGGTCAATTGTCCCCGTAGAAAATAAAAAAGTATAAGCATCCAGGGAAAGAATAAATCAAATTAATAGTATCGACATACCTTGCATCCCTTAAATCAAGTTTGCACATTTTCATATTAGATCCAACAGTCGGTCTATCTCTAAAACTTCAAAAAACAAACAACTATGACAAGGATATCTACATAAGGAGTAGGTTGTTAATTGCATTTGTATGAAATAAATTTAAATATACAATATGTAATATGTAATAAGAAACTTACCAACTAAATTTTTACGATTGTCGCTTGTGCTTTCAAGTTTCTCGTACAAAATCAATGAAAATAATATTTTGAAATATTAGGCAAGTTCATAATAATCTCCTAGACATATGTTGCAGCATCAAGTTACAAATAAGACAAAATCAACTAAAAAAATATGTAAGAATGGAGCTTACCTTTTCGTCAAAGCCTATGAAGTCCATGTTTATTAGTTCATCATTTTTCCACGAATTGTAAGAATTTCATAATCGCACAACATAAATCTTGAATTCTTTTTTCTCATTTCAGTCGTTTGTTTGCTTCAAAGAAAGAAGTTGGCTCCGATGTCCTAACGCATTACTCTTGGAACCAAAGTAAGTTTTCTGGAGGATTTTTTCTTACTTTGTATGAGTGTGATTGGATAATCCAAAAACCATTTTAAATGAATTCAATTACATTTACTACATTATCATATGAAGGAAATATGTACCCTTATTACAATTGGCCTCTTTTACTTTTTACTTACAATTGGCCTCTTTTATTCTTTATTTTTCAATATAATTGAGAAATTTATATTGAAAAAAAAAGTTTTTTTTGTAAATCAAATGAAACAAGACTCTATTTATAGAGAAGAAAAATTATGAATTTTGGTGTAAAAATTTTTTTTTTTTATTTTTATATAAGATAATTGCTTTTGAAAATTGACATGAAATTTGGAAAAAAAAAGACCAATCATAAAGCGACAAGTGGCAAAACCAGAAAAAAAGAAAAAAAAAGTAAAAAGGACGCGCTTTGCGTGGAAGGTGTAGTACACTCTCTATTTCAGGCTCAATCCTAGCGCGACACGTGTTAAAAATGGGCCCCACTTTTTAACACATGTCAATAAATTCAACAAAACCAACTTTTTAAACTCAATTTTTTCAACACCCCATCAAGTATTAAACAGCTTAGAAAAAAATTTCAACACCCAAAACCTTTCTCATTGCACTTGTCTAATAGATTTACTAGGTTAACATTTCAACTCCTGCCATTTTAGGAAGAGGCTCCCCAAGTTTTCAGTAGAAGGTATTAAGAATATAATATCATTATATTATATTCAAGTATACTCCTTCCGTCTCTGGAGCCCAGCCTTCACTCATAGGGTCGTTGTCCTTTCACTCTTCTTGAAAAAAGAATCTTTACTATTTCCTCCACTCATTCTCTTCCTAATTCACTAGATACAACACTTTTCAAATTTACTATTTTCTCCACTAATTCTCTCTCTAATTCACTATTACAGCTCACAATATTTTTCTTCCCACCTATTTCCTTAATTCTGCGTGATTTAAAAAAGTGCGCATCGGACGGAGGAGTATCGTATACTCCCTCGTCCCATTCTCATGGTTCACATTTTTTTCAAATCACGCAAATTAAGAAAAAGGCAATAAAAATGTTGTGAGTGTAAAAGTAAAATAGGAGAGAGAATGAGGGAGAAAATAGTAACTGAAAAGCTGACGCCATAGATAATAGTGAAATAGAGAGATAATTAGTGAGTGAAATGGGAAAGATTCTTTGCCATTTTGAAAGGTGCTTTTAAGCGCTAGGACATCTATTTTGGCAAAAAGTGAAGCTTAAAATGGGACGGAGGACTATATAGATTATGAAACATAATCCTTGTATTGGATTAGAAACACAATCTTGAACATAATTACATCGAAGACTTTGACGCCGAAGACGATGATGTCAAGACGTTTGCCGTCAAGCCGCAGCCCAATTTGCCGGGCATTTTGCACGCGGCCGTGCGGCCATTGTTGATTTTTTTTTGAATTACGTCGTGAAGACGATGCAATGAAGAGAATTTTGTGTCTCATCGACTACGTTTTAATGACGATTTTTTGTCTCGACAAAGAATTGAGTTTGAAGGTTTATTTTACGTCGTAATGACGAGGAATTTTGTGTCTCATCGACTACGTCTCAACGATGATTTTATGTCTCGACAACGACTTGCTGAATATGGCCCTCCACAGCCCAAGCAAACCACAAGAATAATAATCGCACACAAACAAAGCACAAGAAATCAAAAGCACGTAAAAGACACAAGAAATTGTTAACCCGGTTCACCAATTTGATTGGCTACGTTGCTGGGGCACTACCAAGCCAGGATCTTGCACTATGTATGTAGAATTTGTGTTACAATGAGAGAGGGGGCGGAACATTACTTATATATGACCTAGGGAACAAACCAAAACCTAAACAAACAAGGAATCCTGAACTGCTGAAAAACGGGCCCAGCGCGGCCGCCCTCCGAAGAAGCGCGGTCGCGCTACCGCCCGTAAACCAAACTCCAACGCCTTTGTAAAATCCCCGCCGCGGTCGCCCTCACCATGTCCCAGCGCGCGGTCGCCCCGAAGAGTTCCACCCGAGCATCGGGCCGGTCTGCAGTGAGCGCGATCGCACATAGCCAGCGCGGCCGCTCTTGTCTCCGAATCAATCTGACGAATTTTTCCCCCTTGCTTCGATGTCTAACCCGGTTGGTCCTCTATCCCAACAATCTCCCACCTAGAGATCAACCACACATATAAGCCCCGTATCCGTTCTTCAACTCACCCTTGTTGTCCTCCTAGTGCTCACCTCGATCATGGTAGTGCCATTCTCCTCTTCTACTCTCCAAGCCCAATTGAAGCTTTGCACAGCTTCAATTTCTCAAGGTTTACGACCTTTGTCAACATGTCAGCCGGGTTCTCCGATCCCAATATCTTCTCTAGCCCCAAGATCTTCTCCTCCAAGAGATGTCTGATGTAGTGAAACCTCAGTTCAATGTGCTTTGTCCTCGAATGAAACGCCGGATTTAGCCAAATGTATTACACTCTGACTGTCGCCGTAGAAAACGTTACCACTTCGGATCTTCCCAAGTTCACCCAAGAAGTTACGCGGCCCATACCATCTCTTTACTCGCCTCACACTTTGCCACATATTGCTTCTGCAGTTGACTGCGCCACGATCTTCTGCAATTTAGAAGCCCAGGAGATTGTCGTACCACCCAATGTGAACACATAACCCGTAGTACTTCTCCTCTTATCAAGATCACTCGATGCCAAGTCCGCATCAACATAACCCGCTAACACCACTTCCTTGCTCGAGAAACACGTAGCCTTACCAAAGCATTCTTCAAATAACGTATGATCCACTTAACCGCTTCCCAATGTTGCTTTCTGGATTGCCCATAAACCGCCGACTACTTCCCACCGCATGTGCAATGTCCGGCCTTGTACACACCATTGCATACATGAGACTCCCCACTGCTGAAGCATATGGAGTTCTCTCCATCTTGTCACGCTCCTCCTTGCCCCTAGGTGAGTCCTTCTCGGATAGATTGAAATGCAAACCCAATGGCGTCCCTGTTGGCTTTGCCTCTTCCATATAAAACCTTTCCAAGACTTTCTCAACGTATTCTGCTTGTGAAAGAACCAACTTGCCCGACTCCCTATCCCGGTCAATCCGCATGCCCAAGATTTTTCCGCCTCTCCCAAATCCTTCATCTCGAACCGTTCAAAAACCGAGTCTTCAACCCGTTTACCTCTCTGCTAGAGTCTGCTATTAGCATGTCGTCCACATATAACGGCAAGATAATATACCCATTGTCCGTGTTCTTGAAGTAGCAACAATGATCCGCCTCACATCTCGATAAAATCAATGTCATGCATGAATCCATCAAACTTCTGTACATCCTTGCCTAGGAGCTTGTTTAAGTCCATACAAGCTCTTAGTCAATCTGCAAACTAGCTCCTCGCTACCCTTAGACAAGTAACCCTCTGGCTGTACCATGTAAATTTCTTCCTCCAAGTTCCCATGAAGAAAGGCTGTCTTCACATCCATCTGTTCAAGCAATACCTCGGTGTAGTCAATACCGTACTTTTGCTGAAACCCTTTTACAACCAGTCTTGCCTTGTAACGCTTGCTACCGTCTTCTTCCTCCTTGATCCTGTAAACCCACTTGTTATGCAGTGCCTTCTTCCCCTTAGGTAGTTCAGTCAACTCCCAAGTTTTGTTGGCCTTCAATGAGTCCATCTCATCATCCATCGCAGCTTTCCACTTGTTACAAAGTGCACTACGAACAGGCTCCGCATAACATTCCGGTTCCCATTATCTCGTCAGCGACAAGTAATAATTGATGGAGTATACTGCTGGGCGATCCACGCAACCTGCTGGATCTACGCAGCGGAATATCCGGTTCCGGAGTATGTGGTTCATCATCAGTGACCTCCTGACCATGGTCAACATGAACTGTTCTGCTCCCACCCGAGTCTGGAATATCCACCTCTACAACCTCCAGTTCCGAACTAGTGTCATCAGATGCCCCCTTTCTGTTCTTGTACAATACCTGTTCATTGAATACCACATCTCGACTACGAATAACCCTATGATTTTGGTCATCCCAAAACTTATACCCGAAGTCATCCCCGCCATACCCAATAAACGTACACTTAACAGATTTTGCATCTAATTTAGTTATCTCAGCAGAATCAACATGAACATAAGAAACGCAGCCAAATATGCGAAGAAAGAACAGATTTACCTGCTTGCCACTCCAAGCTTCCTCTGGAATTCCATTCCCCAATGGTACCGATGGTCCCCGATTGATCAAGAAAGCTGCCGTGTCAACTGCATATGCCCAAAACGTCTTCGGAAGTCCACACTTCAATCTCATAATTCTAGCCCGCTCATTCAATGTTCTGTTCATCCACTCTGCTACCCCGTTAAGTTGTGGTGTCCGCTTTGGAGTCTTCTCCATACGAATACCATTCGCAGCACAATATTCCCTAAACTCTCCGAGCTCATACTCCCTACCATTGTCTGATCTCAAGCACTTAAGCTTAAGTCCCGTCTGATTCTCCACCAAGGCCCTCCACTTCTTGAACACCTCGAAAGCCTCATCTTTCCCCTTCAAGAAATAGACCCAAACCTTCCTTGTAGAATCATCAATGAAAGTCATGTAATATGACGCACCACCCAGAGATGTAACCGGAGATGGCCCCCACAAGTCCGTGTGAACCAATTCCAACTTTGCTTCCCTCAAACCCCTACCTGTCCTCGAGAAATTATTTCTCCCCTGTTTGCCAAACATACAATCCTCGCAGATCCCCACGTTGACTATCTTCAAACCCGGTAGTAGTCCCTTTGAACAAAGTACCTTCATCCCCGTCTCACTCATGTGACCCAATCGACAGTGCCACAAATCCGTATCACCCTTGGCTGCTGCCACCGCGATACTGTCCTTGGTGTTATTCGCCAAATACAAAGTCCCCTCCTTATTACCCCGAGCGATCTCACAATCCTCCTTGGTAATAACCCAGTTTCTGCAGCCGAATGTCACCTTGTAACCTTCTTCGTCCAACTGCCCAACTGATAGTAGGTTCTTTTTCAAACCCGAAATGTGTCTGACCCCGTTCAGATGTAAGACCTTCCCGTCTGATGCTCCTATTCTGACATCCCCCTTCCCCTTGATTTCCAAAGGCTCGCCATCCGCCAGATAGACCTTACCGAAATCACCGGAAGTGTAATTCTCCATCTCTTCCTTATGCCCGCAAGAGTGGAATGATGCCCCCGAATCCAGCACCCATGATTCTAGTGCACTACTAACACTCAGAACCAGTACATCATCACCTTCGACTGTCACATTCACCTGATTGCCCTTACGATTTGGACAATCCCTCTTGAAGTGTCCCAACTCCTTACAATAATAGCACTGAACAGATCCCTTCGCAACCTTTGGTTTGTCTTTGTTCTCCCCAGTCTTGCCCTTACCACTCACCACGTTCTCCCTAGATTCGGTTCTCCCTTGTTTGCTAGTACCCGGCTTCCCCTTGCTAGTAGTAGCTAAAGCCGATCCCGAAGCACTCGATGTTCCCAACTTCTTCATGCGATTTTCTTCGGCCAAAAGAAAGTCCTTAACATCATCATACTTCAATTTCTTCTTACCTGCTGAAGCGTTGATTGCTGTCACCGTTCCACTTCAACTTGCCGGTAAAGAAGCTAGCAACAAACACGCATGAACCTCATCATCGAACTTGATCTCCACCGCTGTCAATGAATCTATAACATCCATAAACTCATCAATGTGCTTAGCCAAGGATCCTCCCTCTTGCATCTTGAGACTACCCATCTTGCGTATCAAATCAACCTAAGTGTGTGTAGGTGTGTGTGTGTTTGTGTGTGATAATACCGAATGACACATGAATTTTAAGGTGGTTCAGAGTTCACTCCTCCTACGTCCACCCTCACTGTCAACCTTGACAAGTGAGATCAATCCACTATAATCTAGTTCCCTTTAAGATTTACAATGATTGATTAGGCAAGTTCCTTGAACCTCCTCTTCCTAATTAGTACAGTCAATTAGGGATTTGCTTGTTACGAAGCAAATTACAGAACACACTTAAAGTCAGTCTTAAGTGGTTTACAAAGTTGTTTATACACTTGAAGTACAGTCTCAAGTGTCTCAGAATTGTTTGGTAATTGGTTGCAGGTATGCAAGGGTGAAAGGAAGGTTTGCAAAAGTTGTGGGTTGAAGGGAAGGAGCTTCAAACAAGGAGGCTTTCTTTCATAAGCTGGAATATAGCCGTTGGGGAGACAATGCAGTAAATGAATGTGGGTGGAATAGTGTTTGCATTTAGAGCGTTTGTTGACTGGATAATAACAGCTGGAATTTGCAACCCTTGTGCAGAGGATCTCCATGGAGATGACAAGGCAATGTTTGTTGAGAGATTGGGCAAGGCACATCTTGGTCATCACAGAGATAAATCATTGCTACTGTCTTTGAAGATCATAGCTGTTAGAGGGATGAGACCTCTGCTGTTGAGATTCGTAGCTGTCAGGTTTAGCTGTTTGATCTAGATGAGTAGTAGTCAAGGATTGAGATAGTTGACATGTAATGATCTCTTTGTAATGAAATACATTGATTTATTTGATTGGTCTTTATTTGATCATTGCTGTCATGTTGATTAATAAGATGTGCAGGTTGAGACTTGGCTGTCCAATGTTCATGAGGTATCTTGGCTGTCAGATAACATTGGATATGTTACTTTGTCAAAACCATATATAACTATGTATTTACATAGTTAGGTCCTAATAGTTGCATATTGTGAACATGACGAGAAGTTGAACGATATAAATGCATTTATGATTAATTTAATTAATATTTTTAATGTTTACAATAATGATGAGTAGAATATTGCTAAGATTAAAACTCATATTAAAACGTAAAGAATAAAAGAGGCCAATTGTAAGTAAAAAGTAAAAGAGGCCAATTGTAATAAGGGTACGTATTTCCCACATATGATAATGTAGTAAATGTAATTGAATTCATTTAAAATGGTTTTTGGATTATCCAATCACACTCATACAAATTAAGAAATAATCCTCCGAAAAATTTACTTTGGTTCCAAGAGTAATGCGTTAGGACATCGGAGCCAACTTTTTTCTTTGAAGCAAACAAAGGACTGAAATGAGAAAAAAGAATTCAAGATTTATGTTGTGCGATTATGAAATTCTTACAATTCGAGGAAAAATGATGAACTAATAAACATGGACTTCATAGGCTTTGACGAAAAGGTAAGCTCCATTCTTACACATTTTTTTAGTTGTTTTTGTCTTATTTGTAACTTGATGTTGCAACATACATCCAGGAGATTATTATGAACTTGCCTAATATTTTAAAATATTATTTTCATTGATTTCGTACGAGAAATTTGAAAGCACAAGCGACAAGCAACAATCGTAAAAATTTAGTTGGTAAGTTTCTTATTACATATTACTTATTGTATATTTAAATTTATTTCATACAAATGCAATTAACAACCTATTCCTTATGTAGATATCCTTGTCATAGTTGTTTGTTTTTTTGAAGTTTTAGAGATAGACCAACTGTTGGATCTAATATGAAAATGTGCAAACTTGATTTAATGGATACAAGGTATTTTGATACTAATAATTTGATTTATTCTTTCCCTGGATGCTCATACTTTTTTATTTTCTACGGGGACAATCGACTCAGACTAATTATGGAATCAATAAGCTAAACAACTCGGTGAATTTGGGAACTTGAGCAATATGGGCAACAAATACCGATAGTTACTTCAACCATAGTTTCAAAGGATGAATATTGAATAGTTTTTTGTCATAAAAATGCTAAATTATTGCTTGAAGTAGTAGTATAACGAAATTCTATTCAGATTTTGATATTTCAGACGTTCATGAGTTTCCAGCAGAAGAAAAAAAATTGAGGACATTTAAACTGCATTAAATGGAGAATAAATTTGGTCAAATTTACATCCTAATTCTTTTTTAAGTTTTTTCTTTGACTTATATATTGATCTAAATTTTACATTTTTTTTGCCAAATCAATTGTATTAGAATTTTAGTTTGATATTTTCCTTTTTATTTGCTATGTAGTGCATGTTATAAGTTTCTTTTAAGTACAATCATGACGTGAATAATTATTTAAACTGAAATAACATCGGTATATTTTTTGACAAGTCAAATATTTTTATAATTTTGATTATCTACCTACTTCTAAAAGTGTATTAATTATCAATTGCATTTGAAATTAAGTTACACATACTAACATGGAAGTGAGAATTATTTTCCAACCAACATGTTCCTATTTAAAGACCTTTGAATATGAAAGCAACAGAGTTTAAGCAAGTTATAAAATTAAAGTTACGGTAGAATTGAGAATTTTTTTTCCCGCTGAACTAATGCATAAACTCTAGATTGCCATACTGAAGTTGTTATGGGAGGATGTTTGGGAGTTGATAGGAACATAAGGGTTTCCTTATGATTTTTCTAATTATTTGGTGAGGGAACTTTTGAAAGTGAAATTTGAAAATTTTTTAATTTCACTGCAGGTAACTCAATGTCATTGTTGTTGGTGGTGGTATGGACAAAGGACGAAAGCATGTTAGGGCAAGGGGTCAATTGATCCCCGAATTTTTCTAACATTTTCTTCGAACCCCTTTGGTTCATAACAAAAACGGGTGTAGGTTTGACTCCCTGGACTTTAATGAAAATCTTAATGCCCCCTAAATTTTTAAAAAACAACCATGGAAATTACATTTTACATTTTTAAAATGTTAACTTTGAAGCAGTTTAAATAAAACTAATACTACTGTAAACTTAAATTTTAAATGTATTTAATAAATGTATTTAATATCTAAAATTTCACTCTCACCCCCTTTTTTTTTCACATTCTAACTTGACTTAATTAATTTACTTTTAAAAGAACTTTTCTACTTTAACTTGAAGTTTTCCTATATTAAGACATTTACTTCATTTATCCGGAAACAGTTTCATCTTGACAAATTTAATATTCTTATGAATCATGCTTTAATTGCTTGCACTTACTTTAAAATTACACTATTATCTCCCAACCCCCTCCCCCAAGTCACACTTTTTTTTACCTTTCTTAAAATAAGAGTTATATTTCTAAATTATAAAATAGTTTAGTACAATTTATTATTGTACAAATAGTGTACAAATAGTGTAATATTCAAAGTAGGTCGTTAATAAATCCAATGAGCATATAGCTTAAAGACATACTTTTCTCGGGAATGTTAAGGGTTGGAACCCCCTCCCATACTGTGTATTTAAAATGTTGTAATTTGAAAAGAAAATAGGTGGTTAGTTTTTTCGTTCACTTTGTTAACGTCCATAAAAAAATGTTGCATACTGACATAAAGTATGAATATCAAAAATAAATGACATAATGTATGAACATCAAAAATAAAATTGCAAAAATTGTTACGTTGTTAGTCACAATGCAATTCCTATTAAACTTACTTGCAACAAAGCTATTAAAATTGAACACAATTTTCCTAACTTTATAAATGTTAATGTTTTGATTCATTTATAATATACTTATATTATAAAAAAATCATTATATTACTTTATTAAATAAAATATAAAAATTAAAATACAATTTTAGCAAATTAGCTTCCCGTGCGGAGCACGGGTTACCTACTAGTAACAATTAAAGATAAAAAATAAGCAAGGGATACAAGGATTAGGGATTATAACAATTGTCTATTTATGCTTTTTGAATCATCTAAAAGGAATTCAATCTTATTCTTGGGTTCATTCACAAAAATATAAGGTTAATATGTTAATATCTTCCGTGAAATCGATAATAATATTGAAAACCTAATATATCTATCTTGTTAATATCTTTCGTGAAGTTGATAAAAACAAATCTTTGTAATCTTGTCTAGATTCTTGTACTAAAAACACTATAAATAGTTGAGTCATTTGTAGTGTTGAGTATCAAGCAAAAGAAGCAAAGAAGTATCTTAACATATGTGTTGTAAATATAAATAACGAAATAATGAAAGATGAAAATTTTATGAATTTTCACAAAATCTGGGGAGAAACGCGTTTCTCCGTCGCTTCTGGAGAAATGGGGCTTGTTTTGTCGCGCGACATACTTAGCCACCACAACTGGATATTCTTTCCAAAGCTTCTGGATATCCAGAAGCTTTGGAAAGGATATCCAGAAGCTTTGGAAAGGATTTGGAAAGGATATCCAGAAGCTTTGGAAAGGATATCCAGAAACCAAATATTTTTTCTGGCTATCCTTTCCAAAGCTTCTGGATATCCATATTCAATGTTCTGGATATCCAGAAGCTTTGGAAAGGATATCCAGAAAAAATATTTGGTTTCTGGATATCCTTTCCAAAGCTTCTGGATATCCTTTCCAAAGCTTCTGGATATCCAGAAGCTGATGAAAGTATATCCAGAAACTGGCTTATTATGTCGCGCGACAAAACAAGCCCCGTTTCTCCAGAAGCACGGAGAAACGCGTTTCTCCCCAGACCGACTCTTGAATTTTAGGGGTGGATAATGTAATTTTGAAGGAAGTTCATTTAATTTCTCGTCCTCTTGTTAAATTTTGTCCAATTTTTTAATGTTCATCCAAAAATGTCCCATATTGCCAAGAAGTGTAAACATGTAGAAAGAAATCGTCAAAATTGACACGTTGGTACGTACCTACTTTGCAATTCCAAACTTAAGGGCACAAATGTGCCATTTGTCATTTGCTTATCTTTAATATTAATGATGATGACGATAAAAACAATATTTGGGCCTGCTAATCGGTAAATTTTGTCAAGGCCCATTTAAGGATATAGAACTCTGTAAAAAATTAAATTATAATATATTGTTTAGCCCAAGATAAACCTCGGTAATAGGCATCAAACACTAATATATTGTCCTTATATAATCGATTTTCCTCGTAGAACATTGTAGAATCAGAGCTGCTCTCTCTCCACTCTCGTCCCCTAAGCCTAAAGGGAGACTTCTATTTTGTTCTTCCCTCGTTCTCCCCCTCTCGACATGATACATAAATGATATGCCATCAATCAAATTAACAACCTATATCGCTATGAGATCAATTTTCAACCAATTCTAGGTAATCTCAATTTTCGTGAGCTAGGTCTCTTGGACACCTTATCTTACATTTTCATGTTATATATTACTTTATGAATCACATGATATATATACACCCAATTTGAGTTTATTTCATTCTATTCTAGACTAGACTTGATCAGATCGCATGTTTTGCCATTTATGAAATTATAAATCAATATAAAATTATCGTTCCAACTTGTTACTTAATAATTTTTACTAAATCTATGGATTTTTTTAGGGTGATGGAAGTACCTGCAGTGTCAATTTCTTAGAGATCGTTGTTCGTGATATATCAATTGAAATAATAAGAAGGTAATATAGTTCCCCACTCCGTAAACCTTCTTTAATTTATTAATTTCTTTTGTTATGTTTAGTTCGCAACTCATGTGCTTACCCAAAGAGTTCTATAACAATGACTATCTATAAGATAAATTTTATTTTTTCGATTTGCTTTTTCCAACATGGTAAATAAAGTATTCATGCACATTTTCAATTTGTAAGTGTGATAGATTTTTTCGAAGTGTTAGTAACACTATGAAAGTCTTTCTAAAGCTCCATAAAGTTTTACATTTTTTGTAAATCTCAATTTTCTAAAACCTCTCTTATTTAAACAAAATTTATTTTTGACGAGTCTGTATGTATGATGATTCATGTTACCCGTGGTATTAGGCTTTTATGTTGTGTTGCTTTTGTTCTTGACAAGGATCCTCTTCTATTACATCAAAAACAAGAAGAAGAAAATTCTAATTGTCTGAAGACCTAAAAAGATCCTCTTGATCGGCTGCGGGATCAGGGATGATGACCTGCTGAGCCTGAGCCTCAGTTTGAGTTCCATCACTGGCTGGCTCCTCGGTATTAGCGTCCCCCTCGTCCTCAGCACTTGGGTCCTCGTCCTCGATCCGTGCTATGATGGCATTGATATTTTGGGGATCGATGGCAGGAGGAACCCAGGCAGGATGGCCAGCCTCCTCGTCACTCTCAGCAATCACGCCCAGAGCATACTCCGAAAAGGGGACGAGGTAATGAAGGGACCTGGCTGCCTCGTCATAAGAGTCTTGAGTAATAAGTCGAGCAAGGTTTTCCAGATCTATGCCGAGTGACGTATCGAACATGATTCTCCTTGCTAGATGCAAGTAACCATCAGAGAACATTGTAGCCGTCTCCTCGACTATATCATCTTGGAAGGCCGGGCTAGCCTTGTACTCCGAGAGGGCTTCTTCAATTTGTAGAGGCAGGTTAGCCTCCATATCTTTGAGCTAGGCTCCAGTCACCTCGGCCTCTTCAGACTTGGCCTTGAGCTCGGCTTGGAGCCACTCAATTTTGGCCTGCCTGGCCCTAGCCTCCTCCTCAGCCTTGGCACGCTCCACTTCAGCATCCTTCTCAGCCTTGACCTTGGCCGCCCTCTCTGCTTCAAGCTTTTCCCTCAGGGACCTCAATAAGCCTGCCGCCTTTGCCTGCTCAGCCTCATTCTTTGCTACTTGGCCCTAAAGTTCTTTGATCTTGAGGTCTACAGCTTTATGCTGGATGGCCTCATAAGCAGTGATAGTGCAAAGCTACAGCAAAAAACGAAAATTGTCAGTTATAAAAAGGAGACAAAGTTATGAATGAAGATGAGTTACGAGGAGACCTACCTCGGCGGCAAGGAGGCCCTTTCGATTATCTATGTTCTCCTTATTAGGATGGGTTTCCACTATGTGCTCGAGCAGGTCCTTGTCCATAGCACGATGGACCACTGCGCGGCCTAGCCTAAGCTTAGGACCAGTTCGAGCTAACACATCCAATCCCCTCATGGTGGGGTGGAGTGCCAACTTTCTTACAACCTTCTCGGCATCAGGATAGGTCATCACCGTACGTACAGTAAGCTCTTGAGCAGGAGCAGCATCAGCAGCAACCTTCTTCGAGGGAGGTTCCTCGACAGAAGGACCAGTGCTTGGACATTTCTGGCCTGAGGACCGCCTGACCAAGGCGGTCTCCTCGGCCACAGACTGGCCGATATTCCTCACAGCCTCCTCGGCTTCAGCAGTTGGTATCTGGAGGCTTTGCCCCTCTCCAGTTGGAATCCTTTGCTTGTCATGAGCCTCCTCGTCCATGCCTCCCGGCGGTTTTTGGGGCAGTGCCACTGCTTCCTTAATATAAAGGATCACTTGGCGACGAGTGGCATCCTCCTGCCTTTTGGAGATGGCCGAGGAGCGGGAAGCCAGCCACTTATTTTTTAGCACACCCAGGGGGTCAAGCTTTCTCTGAGACATTTCTTGCTCCAGCTCAGGCATCAAATATGCAAATACAGAAAGTAATCAATTAACACACATTACGAGGAAAGAAGAAGAAAAAATAAAAAAACTTTTTACAAATATGAAGTGGAAGAATTATAGCCGACGACTCCATCCACTGTTAGGCACTGGTCGTCGTTGAGTCAGCAAAAATCACAGTTGGCATGGAAGAACAACCCTGGATGTATCCTCCAATCTGGAAATCTATTAACTCTGGTGACAGGAACAATGGGAACTACCTCGTCCAAAGGTCCAGGCATAATGTCGGCCTGGACATAATACCTAGGATCACTCTCTAGGGTGGACCAACATAAAGTTCCCACCTCGACAAATTGTTTCAATCTCTCTATCAGGTTGTTGCTCCACTCAGCTCTCCATACTACTTTGGGCATGCCGGGCATCTTAGAGGGAGAAAGGAACTCCCAGCCCTGACGGCTCTCTACTCGAATAACGTGGGTGTTCCACCCAGCCACCTTGCTCAACATTGGAAAAATAAGTTTAGGCCAATTGGGATCACTCCTAATCACTATCAGCCTAGAGTCAGACTTATAGCTAATGGTGAAGAAATGATGAAAATCTATTTGACATGGTTCAAAGCCTATACTACGACATAAAACAACAAGCCGACGAGGAACCTCACGGCATTGGCCCCTAGCATAGCCGGGACAACTTGCTTATCCTCTAAGAATTCATTTATGAATGGATCTAGGGGAAGACGAAGACCCTGTTGAAATTGTTTGAAGAAGAAATTGACGTGATTCAAGCTATAATAAAAGTCAGTTGTGGCCTCCTAATTTTCAAGTGGGACCCAATGAGAATAACTTAAGCTTTATTCCTCTCTCGGCACCCCATACTTGGTATGGATTTCTTCTATCATAGGCTCCCCGGCCTTAATTGGTCTTGGTCTAGGAGAATACGTCCTACCTCGGCTATTCCTCCCTCGGTCTCTCCCTCCTCAGCTACCTGAACCCTCTCCCTCGTCGAAAGCATCTACAATATTTGATGACGTCGAAGGACCTGTTTGACGGTCAGCACCACTTCCTCGTCTCATCATAGCTACACAACGAAATGACAAAGGGTCAGAAATTGAGCAAGGAAAGGGGAAGACGAGGATGAATAAAAATATCCCTCCTCGTCATAACTAAGGCCGAGGAGGGGTCCTTACCCATCAACGGTGGACGATCTGAAGGGACAAATTGAAGATAGTGCAAGTTGATGTGAGCAGTTATATAAGAAAAGAAATGGAATACGAAGACATTGGGAGATTCAGCATCTATACGATCAATTCTTTGCCCTCTTGGGTACCTTACATCGGTTCTAGGGCTTTGATATCTCGTCAAGATCTCTCCTATCTCTATCAGGCTCAGCATCAACCAAGGACCGTCATATCGTGAAGAACATAAACTAAAGAAAAACCTTCAAATTAGGACAACAATGGCGGACACCGTGAAGCAGAAAACGACATTGGGATTACTACTCCAGGTTCTGGCCATTTCTATATATGACGAAGGGGACGCAAGAAAGTTACTCAGAAACTCAAGAAAAACCTTCAAATTAGGACAACAATGGCGGACACCGTGAAGAACATAAACTAAACAACCCAGAAATCGAAAATAAATGCAGAAATCGACTGATAGGGAAGAAATTATACCTTTGATCAATCGAAGTTCGATGAAGGGTAAACGGATGAAATCAAGCACAATCGAGCGAATCTGAGCAACCAGATCAAGAACACGAAGGGCCGTTTAAACCTTGCTAGTTCGCTCCAAAATCTCAACAGTGATAAAAGAGAAAAATTGAAAGGGGTTTTTGTTTTTATACCCTCAAATCTGGAGTGGGTACGGGTCAAATCCAGGTCAGAAACTGTCGCCTCCTTTGCATTAAATGAAAGTTGGTTTTCGAGGTGACTGTCAGACCTGGTGAAACGTGCCCCATCATTGTACGAATTAAACAGTGGACAGATGAAGCGACACTTGCCACGTTGACGCCCTTTCATATTCGTATAGGCCGAGGTAGAGCACTACTTCCTCCTCGGCATAGCCGAGCTAGGAAGTCGGGGGCCACTGAACGGTATAAACCTAAGTACGAATATGGGCTAGTCCGGGCAAGGCCCAAGTGGATTGGGCCCTAAACATAATCCAGCCAAGAATGATGTACGAGGAAGGGAATGGGCTTCTCTACCTTCCTTGGCCCAAGCCTTCCCGTCATTCCCCTAGGCCGACCTAGACTTAGTAGGCGAAATGACCCAGGCCCGTCTCAATACCGAGGGAGACCTCCCTTCAAGGCCGAGCTGAGCTCCCTTGACGACGAAGAGGCCTCCTTGGCTATCGAAATCACCAGGAATTGGGCTTCCCCAGTTTCTTCATATTTCCTCCCCGGCTCATCATAACCGACTTGGTGACGATGATGAGGAGGGACCTCCCCGACGTATGTGCAGAAGTGCAGTTTACGTAATCCTATTCAAACTGAGACAGTGAGTAGTTATAATCCCCCTAGGATTATAACCACCTCTTATACAAATTCAGGTCCAACAAGGACTCATTAAGTATAATCCTCCTAGGATTCATATCTTATCTCTTAGCAATCCAATTCAACATGGATTATACATTGCTACATCTATAAATACAAGACATAATTCACATATTTGAGGTACGTTATCCTTTGACTCTAAACTATTGTCAGTTGATTTCTCTCTCTATAAAAGCAAATACTTACTCTCACGCCGGAAGGCCTTCGCCGGAGAAGCCCCGACGTAGTTTACGTGTTTTTTCTTCTGTTTCAGGCTATTCAATCGCTGAAATATCACCTACCGCCGAATTAGGGCTGATCCGAACCTTTTTTTACAGCATCAAGTTTTTAATTTTTTGTAAGGCCCCATTTTCTAAAACAATTTTATTTAAAAAAACAATATTATTGACAACTCATATTAAAATTTATGTTAGCCGACCTCAAATCAATTTGGTATTAAGTTTTTTTTTGTCGCTACTAATGTTTTTTTTAAGAATATTTTTAAAGTTACATATAAACATTCATTGATGTTTAAATACCCTTTTTAAGATACTCCCTCCGTCCCGGTCGAAGTGTCCCAACTTTCCTTTTTGAGTGTCCTATTTAAAATGTCCTAACCCAAAAAGGAAAGTTTTTTATTACTTTTTTATTTGTGGGACCCACTTGTCATACTCACAATAAATATCCACTAACTATTCCCTACCTCACTTTCTCTTTCCTACATCACTTTTCATACTCACAATATTTATTTCACTATACACTTTTTCACTTTCCTACATCACTTTCCTTAATTTCCATGGGCCACTTTGGGACACTTCGGCCGGGACGGAGGGAGTACTTTTTATGATAATCATTGTCATCAAGTAGAATATTACCAAGTATTTCATTTGCGTGAATTAATTACATCGTCACCTTAAACCAAATGCGCATTTCTTTTGCAGCAATCGTCACCTTAAACCATATGCGCATTTCTTTTGCAGCAATCATAAAGATGACTCATGCAACTACCAGCTGATCTGTTGAATCATATTTTGCTTCTTATGACAATGTCGTCTGATGGAGCTAAGGAAATCGTCAAAGTTCTTTTGATGTAAGAAACCTTCACTTTCTTAAGATTGATCTCCCCTTTGTTACATAGGGACCATAATAAGTGAACTTTCAAAATAGTGTACATTTTAACAACGTTCCCACATCAAGCACAAATATTAGTTTATACTCCCTCCGTCCCATAAAGTTGTCCCACTTTGACTTCCATGATCAACCCAATTGAACTTTGACCTTAGTTTAATGAAAATTTAGATATCCCTACGAGATTCTAAAATATGTTAATGATTCACCATGAGAGGTACTATCATTAACAATTTTTAGATTTAAATAACAATTTTTAGAATTGTATAGAGATATTTAGATTTTCATAATATTATGGTCAAAGTTTGATCGAGTTGACCATAAGGAGACAAACTTTCTGGGATGGAGGGAGTACAACAATGTTTGATTTTATGTTATGTTCCTGGTCTCTTATGTGCAACCCCCCCCCCCACTCCACAGAAAAAAAAATATGTGCAACCCTGAGCTGTTTTACTGAGAATTTAGCATATTCTAGGGCATTCTTCTACTACACAAAAAAAATAAGCCCCGACTCAATTCTAGATGAGTGTGCAATGAATCTTGGGGTTTCTGAAATCTCTTTTGTGTGCTTCAGATCAAGAGGACTGAAGGAATTGGCTCTAAGGAAAGAAGTACTAGGAGCTCTTTCATTTGGAAATCAACTTCCGTCAAGTGAATTATGGAATAGTAATGGCTTGATAATAAAAATAGGGTTTTGACTTGAATTGTACAACCTGCCAATGCTTCAATAAGAGATATTTGGTATGTAATAACCAAGTCTTTTTTTTTAATCTCGAGTGAACTTACTATGCCACTGCCTATGCCTTCCTTCCACCAGCTGTACCAACTCAGCCCGTATCTCTGCTACCTGAAGGGAAAAAGTATGAAGAAAGAGAAAGAAGTAGCAAGTCAAGTCTGGAATGTTCGCCGTACAAAAAAAGAAGAAGGTTATAGGGTCTATGCTGAGAGAGTGAGTTGGAGTCTGCCCAAGAAAGATCAAGGAAGGATGATTCAGGTTTTCAATGAGAAGCTGCTTAAGGATCTCAAGGGATTCCGAAGCCTTTGGTTTATTAAGCTTCTGATTTTGGTGTTCAAACCGTAATTGGTTATATATCTTGTTTTCCGGGGTAACAATTTTGTATGTCTAACTTGTACTTATTACAAAGATGCCTTTGCTTAGGTGTTCATTTAATACTAGTGATACACCCGTGCGATGCACGGCGAAATTACGACAAAATTCTTAGATATGAATAGAGATATTTAAAGAAATACCACACAAACATTATAAAAAATAGGACATATTTACAATAAAAAGTAGTTATACATTACAATAAAATATTTAGAAAAATAAAAAGAGATATTATTACATACTTTGGAATCAATTTAAAAGTATTAGATATAATCCTTACCCAATCACCATTTCATGGTCATAAAATTATTATTATGAATTGAAACAATTACTATATTAGCCATATTATTTGTTGCGCTATATTATTCTATATCATAATAAATATTACCATTTTTTCTTATATTTACAACTATACATTCTACTCCATCAATAATATTTTTATTAATTTTCATAATTTAATACTCCCTCCGTGTCGGGTGAATGGAGACTTATTTTCTTTTTGGGTCATCTCACGTGATTGGAGACTGCACAAAATGAAAAGAATGTTGTGAGTGTAATAGTAAAATAGGAGAGAGAATGAGTAGAGGGAATAATAAATTATAATGGTGTTGTGAGTATTAAAATAATATAGGAGAGAGAATGAGTGGAGGGAATAGTGAATATTTTTTTCTTTTTCTTAGTTATTGTGCCCAATTTTTTGGTGTCCATTGACCCGACACGGAGGGAGTATATTTTTACGTAAAATCTAGGGAGAAACGCGTTTCTCCATAAGTTATGGAGAAACGGGTTACGGGTATCCAGAACCTTTTGAAAGGATATCCAGAAACTTTTTGTATTGGCCATGACATTGTCCCATGGTTACTTCTGAATATCAGTCTCAAAGGTTGTGGATATCCAGAACCCTTTGAAAGGATATCCAGAAGCTTATGAAAGTGATATCCAGAAACCTTCAAAATGATATCCAGAAACTTTCAAAATGTTTCTGGATATTCATTTGATGGTTTCTGGATGTACATTTGAAGGTTTCTGGATATCCAGAAACCTTCAATAAGCAATTTCTGGTCTTGGCCTTGGATTTGGCTTCAAATCTAATTTTTCTGGATATCCGCCCAAAGGCTTCTGGATATCCGTTTCAAAGCTTCTGGATATCCAGAACCCTTTGAGACTGATATCCAGAAATTTTCTTCTGGTTATCAAACGTATAGCTTCTGGCTATTAAAAACGCGTTTCTCCATAGTTATGGAGAAACGCGTTTCTCAGCAGACCTACTCATATTTTTAAGGGTTATGGAAAGTATTTTACCGGTACAATGTAATCAAATTGGATTATCAAATCTCTTAAAGTAATTAATCCATCTTCATATTTGTCAAACATACATGACAAAATCAGTACACCTCTCATTCCTCCTTTCCCATTTACAGCTTTACCACACCTCCCAACCCAATTATAAGGCCTTAAATAAACACAAATTATCATCATAAAATATGGACAAATATCCAATCCAATGGAAACAATGAAAATTGTAAAATATCTCATTTGCAGATTGGTCAACCTTAAGTCTAACACTTTATAAGATTTTATAAATTTTTTAATATAATGTAGAATAACAATTGTTACTAAGAATAAATAATTCATTACTTAAAAAAAAAAAAACTAATGACAAAAAAATAAAATCCTAAAGTTATTTACATATTGTTATACAAAATTATTTCTTATTATATATAAGGCAGCAGTATATATGACATTTGTTGTTATGCATATGTAAACAATACTTAAGAAATTCTGTAATAATTAAATTTCTCAATTTACTCCATCAAACAAAACATTTGAAATAAATTATTTGCTTTCATAAATAAATAAGCATTCAACATGGTAAATATAAAAAAACAGAAATAATGGCATAGTAAATTGTCTCATATATTTTTCATTCAAAAGTTCCAATTTTTACGCTTTCACTTTATCTTTATTTCTATATTTTTCTGTAATAAATTTTTGTGTATCACACAAATACATTGTTATTTTTTGACATTAAATTAAAAAAAAATTGTTGTTCCAATCAAAATATCGGCACAAATTGAATCATGGGCAACTAAACAACTTGAATAGCATGACTCACAAATATAAAGTCGATATGTTTTAGGTATGGTAAGTAGAAGAAAATAAATAAAATATTTCATACACAGTTTTTTGAGCAAATTTTATACACGAATAAAAATATTGGCTCACTTAATTAATGCAACTAATATATCATATGCTTTAAAAAAACATAAATTTTTTTAATGAAATAAAAATTGAATTATAATTTTTTCGAGTAATCTATAACCAACTACTCAAAGAAGGACAATCTTTAATTAATTTTTAACAAACGTCTATTATCTATTATTATTTTAAACGAATCTATTTTTCTGTTTTTTTTGAAGAGAATCTATAATTAAATATTTCTTTCCTACAAACAAAGCATCTTCACATTCTTAATATTTTTCGATTTATGCAAATAAGAAAAATAATATGTTTCGAAAGTTACCTCTTTATTCATATGTAAGTTGGCTCATCTATCTTCAAAAATAGGCCAATTACTTATCCCCATAATTGCTTTCAAAATACCATATTTAAGCATAAAAAATCCTTAAAAAAAAAAAAAAAACACAGTTATACCATTTAGGAAAAAGCTTTGATCCAAGGTAGAAATAATAGGAAATTTAAAATCCATTCCAATTTATCCCTAAACATCCGTCAAATATCCCTTTTCTCTCTGTTTCCTTTATTCGTAAAAAAATCAACTTAAAGTCGCTCTCGGATTTATGATATTTTTGGAGAAACAATAATAACTTTATTTCCATTTTCAAAATCATAAATAAAACAACAAACATTAAATCAAGGTTTATATTCTATTATTAAATTTCAAAAATATAAAGCATAATGGAATAAAGCAACGAAAATCACACCCAAACAAAAAACATTAAATCAAGGTTTATATTCTATTATTAAATTTCAAAAATATAAAGCATAATGGAAAAAAGTAACGAAAATCACACCCAACCCCTTCATCCATTACTTCCACACTTATTATATTTCTCCATTTTCAAAAAATCAACCTTCAAACTCCCAAAAAATCTTCTCAGAAAAACTTCTATATTCAATTTAGATATTCATATCTCTCTCTCTTAAATTTTACTTCAAAAAACTTCTATATTCAAATTCTCTCTACAATTTCTCAAACCTTACATTTTATCTCTTCCTACAACTTAAGCAACTCCTCTCCCTACCAACAATTTTTCTAACGCCGCCGCACCACCACTATTTAAGACCTCATGCTTCATCAAGGTAAAATCAATCCGTCTCTTCGTCTATTCATCTTCGATTTCATTACTAAGGCCGAAACCCTTACAAATCAAGCCCAAAATCGAAGCAATTTTGAAACCTAGATGTGTCTTTCATCTCTCTCTCCAACTCGCTTAACCCATCTCTCTCACCTGCTCTCATCTCTATTCTCTGTTAACCACGATAATTCCCAAATCTTATTCCATGAAACCCTTAAATCTAACCCCAATTTGTGAAAAATTCCCTTTCACCCCAATTTGTGAAAAATTCCCTTTCATTCGAAAACCCTAGCAATCCAAGCCTGAATCCAAATATCATCATCTGACACCCATCACTACAACCGACCAATTCTATAACAAATGCACTCCCTCACCTCATCTCCCCGGTGGCCACCATTTTCTCCGCCATAACTGTCGATCCAACACTTACTCTCACCTCCAAATCTTTCCCTCTCCTTCTTTACTCCACCGTTAATTAAAAAAAATACAATAGAAGAACTTGAAGAAAATAAATTGACTCTTAGAGATTCAGAATATGTTGCTGTCGCCGACATTGAGGCGGCCATTCTCGCACTTGCGGTGGTAACAATAACTACTTGTTATGTTTTTTTTTGGATTTGCTTGTGCATGTAAGGGTTAAGAAGTTGCAAAATCAATACACATATTCTACTTAGAATTATAGAGAAGTTACCTTGAAGCTTTAATGATTTTGACAAATCAATCCATGATTCCATTGAACATCCTCTCCTCCCGTTTCTTAATCTGAGGCAACCTGTTTAAGAGAAAGAAAATTAGAGGATTAACAACTGCATTTTAATGTGTATAACTTTGTGTTTGTGTTTGTGTTTTAGCTTTTATGTGTGTGTGAATGTGTGTGATCTGTAAATGAGCAAAAAAGAGGTGAAGAGAAGATAAGAGAAGGGAGCCAGCTTCCTTCAATTCAAAAATCTCCTCGTGGGATGTGCACCACTTTCATACCCAATTACATTACACACTGATTTGACTACACCACTTTTAATGTAAAATTCTTGGGGAGTAAGCTATCATGTTTAATCGCTTAAAAATAAAAAAAATATATATATTATGTTTGATGACAATTTTACCCCTGTTTGCTGCAAGATTTACACTAAAACTTTCCATTTATGTTGCCAATGAAAGTGACGTTTTTGGGAGGGCTTTTTCCACTTATAGAATGACAATCTTGTTATTAGATATAGATAGATTTTAGAGAGATTGTTATTTGTACTTATATTTGGTTACTAATACCACTTATAATGCATGTAGAAGTATAAGAAAAAGAATGAGAGTAATATAAAAAGTTTTGTAGTTTTCTAATAAATTCTTCAACTAATTAATATTTATGGATGTTTTAATTGTTATAGCATTAAATAGGGGTCAAAATACATTTACCCTCTCAACTATTCATCAAATCCCATTTTACAACCTTGCGTGAAATTCATCTCACTATGATACCCAATGGTAAAATTATCCCACTTTGTCCCCTAGATTCTAACAAACGTTGGAATTTAATGAAATAATCATGTGCATATTACATGCGGGATAAATACATCATTTATATTTTTTAACTACACTAAGAAAATAATAATAAAAAAAACTCCACTTAGAAAATTAAATAGTGTCTTCTTAAAATAATAAAAATTTAATAAAGTAAAAAAGAATATTATTATTAATTTCTTGTATATGGAAGAGTGAGCAAATTAAACAGGGAATAATAAAATAATAGATAAAGTATTTTTTTAATTGACATACGTCAAAAGAGTGGTGAAAATAAATTAAATGGAAGTTAAAAAGTTAAGATGAGAATGATCAAAATATCCATCACGTGACCTGCCCATGACTATTTTCGTTAAATTTCTAACGTTCGTTTGAATTCAAGGAGCAAAGTGGAATAGTTTTAACATTGAATATCAAAGTGAGAAAAATTTTGTATGGGGGTGCAAAGTGAAATTTGGTGTATAGTTGAGGACGTAAATGTATTTTGTCCTTAAATGGGTATTGATTTGGTGCCACGTGGCACTCTAGATTTCAAGTTTTTCCAAAACTTGTCCATGTGGCATAACCATAGGCTTCCGCCTTGACTTTTATATATATATAGATTTTGGTTCAATCTTTTCGTATTTCATTTACACTAATACAATCAAATACACACTTCAGTTTAAGTCTGCCAACTTTTCATTACAAGTCAAGTGATATGTTGTGTTCAACTCTTAGGATTAACCAAATCATAAGAACACAAATGAAGTAAGCACGACAAGCTTTATTTATTTTTTATATTTTATTTTTGGTACACAAACTTTATGCACAAAACTGTTGGCAGAATTACAATTACAATTACCGAAGGAAATAAAATTATAGAAACTGAAAATACAATTATATAACAATAAACTATAAGGAACAAAACGGCAGTAACATAATTTGTTGTTCACGAGCCCTAATGAATCAGTCTTCATAATAATTATTCGTCCCCTCACCGATAGTGCTTGAGGCTGCCTTGTACGCGAGTCTCCCAGGATAGAACGTGCGAACCGGAGGCACTTTGCACCTAAAGTTCCCGACGAATTGGCAGTTTGCCTAGATAGTATCACCACGATGCACAAATGTGCGGAGTCGAAAGGAAAGATGCTACAATATGCAACGAGAAAGAGAGGGGAGGCTGCTGAAAAAGGTTTCTGGTATCTTCAAAATGGTTTGTTATCTCCATCTTATAAACAAAACTGCCCAAAATGAACAATCATAATGAATCAAGAAATTAACACAAATTAATTTCGTGTGACTGTTCAAAAGGAAGAAATCAAACAGTCTTTATTAGTGGTTGTTACAAGTCTGTTCATGATCATGGCATTTATAAGTGATTCACAAATAAAAAAAATAGCAAAAGATGGGCTAGCGCGAGTAGGTCAATTTGGAACCACATTCGTGTCCACATACACATGAGTTCGGTAGCCCGTAGCCCATTTCGGTACATGATTTGCACTTCCCCCGTGCACTTGTGCGCGAGAGAGATCCTATATGCCACACATTCATACCCCTTATAAAAGTGTAGGAGTATCTAAACTTGCTAGATTTTACATTCCCATTCAATGTGCGATAACCACATTTTCCCACTTTCAACCCATTAACTTTGAGCCTTAATATATCATTCATGTATTAACCATTCAAAGTGAAAACCTAAAGTCATCTAACCTCCTTTAGTTGATTTATCCAATTTTTCATCCAGATGTTACAGACAAGTTGGATAGCGGTAAACCTGCAAACAAAAAATAATTGATTTAATATGAAAATGCTTCAATTAGTTACCCATGGACAAACATCATTATACGAGCTCATTTAATGACATGGCACGCATGGAAGCTTTCCTCCCCTCTTTCCTTTTTTTCCTCTCAAAACATTAAAATAAAATATTTAATATCTAGAAGTAAAAAAAAAATCCGAGAGTACTGTTATATTTGTATCGTCAAAAAGAATAAAACTAGTAGCATCAACATATAATATGGAGCAAATTTGAGAATTTCACAGTTGTTCCAAGTTCACAGTTATTTTTTAGAAGTTCACAATTATTTTTCATAGTTGTACCAAAAACAATTAATAGAAGTTCACAGTTGTTTTCGCTAAATTCATAATTTTTGTATGAAAATGGATACCATTTACTTAATTCATAGTTGTTTTTAGTTAAGTTCACAATTGTTTTTAGTTTTTTATAACCTTTATTTTTGCAAATTTATGAGATTATTTGACATATTTCTTAAGTTTAAAACTGTTTTTAATAAATTCTCAGTTGTTTTTAGCTAATTTTGTAATTTTTGCATGAAATAATATGGTTTGTCGTCTTCGTAAATTTCTTTATGGCTTAAAACAGGCCCCTCGTTGTTGGTTTGCTAAATTGGTGGCTTCCTTGAAACGCTATGGATTCTTGCAGTATTATTCTGATTATTCTCTTTTCACATTCACGAAGGGTACAATTCATATGAATATACTTGTGTATGTTGACGATCTTATTATTGCTGGGAACGATTCCGCTGCTTTATAGTCTTTCAAAAAGTGCCATAGTGAATGTTCCAAGTTGAAAAATCTTGGCTTCCTAAAGTATTTCTTGGGTATTGAGGTTGCTCGCAGCTCCTCTGGACTATTCTTGTGCCAACGTAAGTATACCTTAGATATTATATCCGAGGTTGGCTATTGGGTGCAAAGCCATCTGGTTTTCCCATTGAACCAAATCATAAACTTGGTCTTGCCACGGGTGATCTTTTGGATGACCCAGAATGTTGTAGATGGTTGGTTGCCCATCTCATTTACTTAGCAGTCACCCGACCGGATTTGGCATATTCTGTGCATATTTTATCTCAGTTTATGAAGGAACCTCGCAAGGAACATTGGGACACAGCATTAAGGGTTGTGCGTTATCTTCAAAGCACACCTGGTCAGGGTATTCTACTTCGGGCTGATAGTGAGCTCACGCTTCAGGGATGGTGTGACTCGGACTGGGCAGTCTGTCCTGTTACTAGACGCTCTCTTTTCGGGTGGCTTGTGTTTCTTGGTCAGTCCCCTATATCCTTGAAAACGAAGAAACAATCTACTGTGCCTCGTTCCTCTACCGAGACCGAATACCATTATATGGCGGCCCTTACTTATGAATTGAAGTGGTTAAAAGGATTACTATTAAGCTTGGGTGTTCATCATCCCTAGGCGATTAATATCTTTTGCGATAGCCAGCCGGCTCGACATATTGCTAAGAATCTTGTATTTCATGAACGAACAAAGCACATTATAATAGATTGCCACTTTGTTCATGATGCTATTTCTGATGGCCTTATCTCTCCTTCATATGTTCCTACCAAAACACAGTTGGCGGATATTTTTACTAAAGCACTTGGAAAGCAACAATTTGATTTTCTCATTAGCAAGTTGGGCATTCTTAATCCCCATGCTCAACTTGAGGGAGGGTGTGAAGAAGAAGCTGCTGAGGTTTCTGCAAGTGAAGTAGAAGCTGCTTAAGTTTCTGCAAGTGAGGCGCCTGCCTCACCAAGTTCCAGGCGGCCACCTCACCAAAACCAAATCTCGGCCAAAGTCGCGCTAGCCTAGGCCCAAGCAGGCGACAGCCTCACCTCTACCAAGACTCGGCAAAAGTCACTTCCAGTGAGGCGCCAGCCTCGGCCCAAGCCAGGCGGCCGCCTCATCTCTAGCCTGGATCGTGAACTGGAACGTGAAGCTTCAAAGTTTATTTAGGACTCTTTTTGATCTTCCTTTTTACAATAGGACTCCTTTCCTTTTTCTATTGTAACCCATTTATATTAATAAGTTGATCAATAAGAACGTTAGGAAACATGAATAAAACCCTAGATTAATTTTCTACAATAAGTTACATATTTATTTCTTCTATCTTCTTAAAAAAAATCTTTTTGACAAAAATAAAATTGATCATTCATTTTAGGACGGACATAGTAGTTTATTAATATATTTATATTTATAAATTTAAGAAATTCATAAAATATGGTCAAAAAATAGTAAACTATGAGAAACTAAATATTAAAAAAAAAACATGAGTTAAAAATTCTTATCAGTAATAGTAATTTGAAGAGTCTTGCGGAAAGTTGTTATGGAGGGAGTGTTGCAGTTAAAGATCATGAGTTGTGAAACGATTAATGTATAATCTAGAATACTAAGTGGTACATTTAAATTTTATGCACATCATATTTTTTTCTGATCCCTTTCAACTGCCATATTAAACTAAAAAAATGTCTATATTACGTATCTAACGCCTTTATAACAGTTTATTCCTAAGATACGCATATTAATCCGTGTTAACTATTACAAAGAATGACACATGGAAAAGATCACGTTAATTTTATTGATATATTCTACTAATGAAGATTAGTATAACTATACTTCTAATATATATATACTAATGCCTAAGGAAGATAGTGAACAATCACTCATTTATTAGTAATTAATTATAATGTACTATAATAACTCATCTACGATTAACAAATTTTAAAGTTAAAAGAAAATCAAAAATTAAGAAGTTATGATAGAAAACTTATTAGCCCATATTAAAGACATATGCTTCACGTCTTCTTCCAGAAATTGTAGTTTTTAAAATGAACCGTTACAAGGGTATAATACATAATTACTCATCCATTATTAATTAACTAGTACATGCCCGTGTCCGAAGATACGGGGTGGGGCGGGCCCAACCCACCAAAGCCCGCCATTAAACGGGGCAGGGCGGGCTGGCCCAAAGGGGAAGGGGGCAGCCTGTTTGGGATGGGGAGTGGGGACGGGGAAGGGGGCAGGCGCCATTATAGATGTATTACCTTATTGAGTTCAACTTTCGAAGGGGGATCTTTGTAGAAATTGGGCAATGGTGCAGCCTTAAATTTCAAGCTCTTCCTCAATTGTTTTATCTCTTCCTCCTGACTTTCCTGCATAGCAGCCCCATTGTTAAAACCACACTGATTAACCAGATACAACATCATATTGGCATAACATTTCTAGAAATAAACGTTTACAAAAATATAATCCTTTATGGGTAAAAGAATTCAAGACCAAGCACCTTTGATTTTTCTTGCGAAGTTGACTTCTCCACCTCTTTTGCATGTATCTTCTCCTCTAACTTCGAAAAGAACTAACAAACAAAAACCGAATTACAAATCTTTTACCTCTTACATAAGAAAAAGATGTTATAAAGAGGGAACAATCATCAGTATCTACCTCTCTTCGTTTTTTCAGCACGCTCATCCAACTTGAATGAAAATCCTGAGCTACTGCTCCTGCGCTATCCACCAGGAGTGACACTACTAATCATGAGAAAAAGAGAGTCAGAAAAGAATCAGTTTAACTATAAACTGCACAGAGAGATGCCAATGATACGGAGGTCACAGTCCATTACGATAAAACGGTATTCTAAGGTAAGTGATAAACTAACATAATTAACTCTGACATTCATAACAAAATAGAGAGAACATATTCACTAGTACAGATTTTGGCTTAGACAGCGCTTTTTTTGGGCTTAGATAGCGCTTATAAGCGCTATCTAAGCTAGCGCTATGCAAGTTAGCATAGCGCTTTTATAAGCGCTATCTAAGCTCCCAAACTAAGATAGCGCTTTTAAAAAGCGCTATATAAGCACTTTTTTTATTTTGAAAAAAATCAACTTACATAGCATTTTTTATGCGCTACATAAGCCACGAACTTAGATAGCGCTTTTAAAAAGCGCTATCTAAGCACTTTTTTTATTTCCAAAAATCATCTTAGGTATTTTATTTTTATTTTTTTCCTGCTATTATATGAATTATAACCAAAAAATCAAATAAATAAAAATTAAAATGAACTAAAACATTTCATTCAACAATAACAATCAACCTTTCATTTATTACACCAATAATAAGTCTTACGATCATCCACAAGAGTTATAAGCTAACTAGTCTAACACCCGTCGCACGACATGAAACTTTGACAAAAAAATTTAAACAAACCAAAGAATGTCGCAGTCTAATTAATGGGCATCAAGAATGAAGACAACGTGCTTTCTTGTGAACAATGTCAAATATGGCTTAAAGACCCGAGAGCTATGCGATAATGAATTATGCTTAGATTCCACTTCTTTTGACATTTCTTGAGCTATGAGCATCTTTATGGGTGTTCCATTTGATTTCCTATTTGGAGAGGATCTTCTCAACTCGGACACCATCTGCACACCACCATACATGCAGATACAATAGCATGACTCAGTCAGTACTCCCAAAACTATATACAAACAATTAGGCTTATCATATCTCTGAGAGAAAACTCATGAGTAATAATTTGAGGTATTTACCACTTTATCCTCCATTTGATCTCCAAGTGGGCTCATCCTCAATACATCATATCGGCTCCTAGACAGTGGAGAACCTGTCCAACAATTACTACCATGTCAGAAAGTGGCATTTATAAAAACAAGCATAGACTGGAACATAATGTAAAGATTATGTGAAGTAAACTGGAACATAATGTAAAGATTATTCACAAAATATAGACTCACAGAAGAACATACTGTATAGAAAAGGAGGAATCAGCACTTACGTAAGGTTTCTTTAGAATGAAATGAAATCAAAGGAACTGCTGCAATGCATATCAACGTGAATAATCAACGATTAACCTACCAAATTCGGACCATCCTTTAAACATTGAGTTAGCTTTTCAACTTCCGCAACCTTTCGCCAATGCATTTTATCCAAGCAACTATTTTCCTAAAAAAGTTACCATATGTTACATTAGACCAACTACAACACCAAATCTAACAGAAGATTCGATTATAATGTTTATATCAATAATAAGCTAAAGGAAAGACTTCAAATACTCTCGTACCTGGCATATTTCAACCTCCTTTAGCAGTTCTAGGTTTTTGTTCTGCAGGTCATCAACCAAGGATGCTTTTGCTAAAGCCATCTGAACAGCTCTCTCGGCCTCCAGTAAAGCTGCCTCTTTAGATTTAGTGAGCCGATCGAGTGCTCGATTATCATCTTGCAATTTCGCTACCTAACATGGCCAAAATGTCATGGAAAAATGAAAAACAACAGAATTCTATGTTTTGATTAGTCCTTGATCCCTTCTTTTCTTTTTCCTCTTTTCTAAACAAACTTATTGGCACTAATGTGCATGAATCATATCACAGGAGTCCTAATGAAGAAAAAATCTATTAAGTGATAATGATCCTGGTGGATTACCTCCATTCTAGCCAGCTTTAGCTCTGCTTCCAATGGAGAAATGATGAACTTTCAACTGATAATCCCAATGTAGCATACAACTTTTGATCCACTCACTGTCATGAGAACAAAAAGTTATCAGGTTGATTCACTACACTACAAGAGAAGGGGCTATTTACGGCGCTCATTTACGGCGGTGGACACGCGTCCGCCGTATATATCATATATATACGGCGGTTATATCTACCGCCTTATATAATTAATATATACGGCGGTCTAGACCGCCGTAAATAAGTAAATACGTATATTTCACATGAATACGTATGAGATCGAAGTTATATACGGCGGTTTATAAGTAGCCGCCGTATATAGTTAACTATTTACGGCGGTTTATACGCGTCCGCCGTATATAGTTAACTATTTACGGCGGTTTATACGCGTCCGCCGTAAATGTTATTAAATACCGGGAAACCAAAATTCCCTATTCAAGCGGTATCTCTCCCTCTCTTTCTCTCCTCCATAGCAAAGCGGCGGCTAGCCTAGGGCACGAACGAAGATCTCCATAGCTAGGGCACGAACGAAGATCTCTTTCTCTCCTCCAAATCAGGCGGGTTGGTATTTACTTTTAATTTTTTGGTTTTTATTGTTCTTGGTCTTGGTCTTACTTACTCGCTCTCTTTCTCTCCTCGCGTATCTCAGTCTCTCTTTCTCCTCCAGCCTGGGAAATTGAGCTTTGATTTCTTCAATCAACAACAATCAGGTATACATTTCTTTCCCCTTTTCTAATTTACTTTTAATTTCTGGGTTTTTTTTGTTCTGGGTGTTGTGAGTTATTGTTGATGTTGCTGTTGTTGTTGTTGTTGTTGGTATTGCTTCATGATCGCCTCTGTTTTTTTTTTTTTGTTTTTTTTGATAACGACATTGTGGGGTTTTTTTGATAACTGACATTGTGCTAAAACTTAAATTTATGATTTTGCGATTTTGTTCTATGTTCATGGCTCTAGATTGATTTTTGTAGCTGTTTGCATGTTCTTGAAATTGGGGTTTTGCGATTTTGGTGGGTAGCCTTGAGGAGGGTATGCTCCTGGTGGAGGCTGATGCCCAGGAGGGTAATGACCTCCACCGAGATGTGAGAACAGCCCTTTGTCAGACTCATCATGCTTGTCCTTTCCACCACCCATTTTTCTTCACCAAATTGATAATATAGATAAAGAAGACTAAGAACCCGAAACTTATTCAACGTAAGCCATATTCTTTTAGAAAGATTGCAAAACAACAAGCTGTGACAAGATCATGCGCTCATTCCAAAGCTGTGCACCAGACTAAAGTAGTATTTGCTCAAAATACAAGGGGTAGATTAAAGCGTGATAATTACACAATTTTATAGGAAAAAATCAATAATATCCTCCCACTGAGTACCGGGGAAAAAACTTGTCTGAAAGATAAAAATCAAACACTCCTTTTGGAGAATATGCCACTCATTCAGCAGGAAAGTATCTAATCTATAGGATATGTGCATATTAACTTGAGAAATCCATTGCCGAGGCAGATCCAATTACAATTACAGATTAACATATAAGTCCAAAATTTAAATAAAGATTAAATAGAAAAATTATAGTATAATTTAGAACATAGTCAAGGATTGTTACGTACATAGCAAGAGAAAGAGGGGCGGGGGTGAAAACAACTTGACAAACATAAAACTCAAAGAACCAACTAGATTAACATGAACTTATAGTACGCATCGCATAGATTAACAGACTCATCAACATACATACAATCATAGCATAGCATAGCATTCCTCCGTCATGTCTCTTTGATTTGATTTGATTGATCAAGTGAAAATTAAATATAAATTATTGACATTAATTTCGAACGGGGAGGCGGAGGGAGTGATTCCATTACAGTTTCATTAGTAATGCAATGCAATTCTAATCAGTGAAACAAAAGCTAATCAGACAGAGATCATCCTAATGCATATTCTTTTGCACATCAACCTAGTTCCTTAAATTAGCTTCTCAATTACGGGGGGCTTGTGAGAGAGACGAATGAATGTTGTAATAGGGTTATACTATATCATGGGCCCAAATTCGACTAATAGGCTAGGCTCCAACAATGTATATTATCTATATCGAGCCAAAAGTTGTACATATTTAGACTATGTTTGTTTATGAGTTTATTTTTATTCTAAAATTTGTGTCTCTCGGTCTTATATATAGGTTGTATTTTAACGTTAAAAATATCAAGTCAAGTCATATATGGACAAAAGTTGGATTGATTTGGATAATCGAATTTCAAATGAGTATTTGTTCCTGGGTTGACAACTTTCTCGATTTTGCATTCTCAAAAAAGTCTGTTGGTGTTAAAGAAATATATTGTCCTTGTAAAAAATGCGCAAATCGTTACCAAGAAGACCGTGCAACCGTGAGATCACATTGTATTGCAGTGGGATTTCAAAAAGATTACAAGAATTGGATTAGGCACGGGGAAGAGTACATTTCGGCGCGTAAGAATGATAATAATGATAGGACAACTGAAGATGGCATTGAAATTGAATTGGGCGTGCAAGATTGTATGAGGCGAATGGTACATGAAGGGATGGGTATGCCGGATAGTAACCACCAGGAATTGAAGAAATCGTACAATCCGATGCATCCACCGCAAAGTTTCTTAGACTTTTGAGAGATGCTGATCAAGCCTTGTGGGAAGGGTGTGATAAGTTTACAGTACTCTCATTTATTGTAGAACTTATGCACTGGAAGGCTAATTATCGAGTGACCGATAAGGGATTTACTTCTTTATTAAAAATTTTCATTAGGGCATTGCCTCGCCACGAAAGTGCCAAGTTCCTATCGTGAGGCGTACAAGATGACTGCGGATTTGGGTTTTAGTTATAAAACGTGGGACGCGTGCATTAATCATTGTATGTTGTTTCGAAATGAAACTGAAAAACTTACTAAATGTGAAATTTGTGGAGCCTCTAGATATAAGCAACAAGAAGAAGGGGGTAGCGGTGAAGGTGCGGAAACAAGTGGCAAGAATAAACTTCCCAAGCAGGTAGCGATGAAGAAAGTATGGTATTTTCCCTTAAAGCCAAGGTTGCAAAGGTTGTATTGGTCATCTAAGACCGCGACACTCATGAGATGGCATGCCGAGAAAAGAATAGACGATGGTGTGCTGAGGCATCCTGCAGACTCTCGTGCGTGGAAGGAATTCGATGAACGTTATCCATTATTTTCAAGTGAAATTCGAAATGTTAGATTGGGATTAGCATCTGACGGATTTAATCCTTTCAGAACAATGACTATATCTCACAGTACTTGGCCGGTTGTGCTTATGCCATACAATCTTCCACCTTGGTTATGCATGAAACAGCCATATTTCTTCTTGTCGGTGCTTACTCAAGGCCCAAAAGGGCCGGGCAACAAGATAGATGTGTATCTCCAACCGTTAATTGATGAGTTGAAGGAATTGTGGGAAGATGGTATATCAACTTATGATGCATCAAGGAACGAGTTGTTTACTTTACGAGCTTCACTATTATGGACAATAAATGACTTTCCTGCATATGCAATGTTGTCTGGATGGAGCACTAAAGGTGAATATGCTTGCCCTTGTTGCAATGTGAGACCTCAAGCACGATGGTTGGATCATGGTGGCAAGTATTGTTATATTGGTCATCGACGCTTCTTGCCTAGGAGTCATGCTTTTCGTAAGGATAAAGGCTCTTTTGATGGTACTCATGAAGTGAGAGATAAGCCCAAGTTATTGTTTGGAACAAAATTGCTTAAACAAGTTGAAAATATGGAAACAGAGTATAAAATAGAAGATGTTATTAAAAAGAGGAAAAGAGAAGAGGGTGAGAAGCAACAAGCCAAGTTGGAGAAAAGAAAGGTTCCTAAGTTGTGTCACAATTGGAAAAAGAGGAGTATCTTCTTTGAGTTACCTTATTGGGCAAATAATCATGTTCGTCATAATCTTGATGTTATGCACATTGAAAAAAATGTGTGTGATAATGTGCTACATACTACTGTTAGGTACTCAAGGGGAAATCAAAAGATAATGATAAAGCAAGAAAAGACCTAAAAGTGATGAACATTCGGAAACCATTGCATCTACAAAAGCTTCCATTTGGCAAAGATATTATGCCTCAGGCTCGGTTTACAATGAGTAAGAAGCATAAAGACACATTCTTGAAAGTTCTAAAGGGAGTCAAAGTCCCCGATGGCTACTCGTCAAACATATCTCGTTGTGTACATCTAGAGGAAAGAGCTATTTGGGGTCTTAAGAGCCATGATAGTCATATTTTGCTCCAACAACTACTCCCTTTAGCTGTTCGAAAAGCGTTGCCTACTTCGTTGTAAAAGCCATCATTGAGTTGGCAAATTTCTTTAGGCAATTATCCTCAAAGGTGAATACACTTGCCGATCTCGAAAAGATACAAGATCGGATGGTGTCACACTATGTGCTCTCGAGAAAATATTCCCACCAGCTTTCTTTGATGTTATGGAGCACTCTGCCGGTGCATTTAGCCGAGGAGGCCTTGCTAGCAGGCCCAATACAATTTCGTTGGATGTATCCGGTAGAGAGGTACATCCATATTAAATTTACTTTGAAAAAGTTAAATTCCTTTTTACATCTCGCTTTAGCATAAGTAAATGTTTTTGTAGGTTTCTACTTACATTAAAATTATATGTTCGAAATCGAGCCCATCCCGAGGCCTCCATAGCTAAGGCAATTGTGGTGAAGAATGCATGACTTTTTGTACGCAATATTTGGATGACATTGAGACAAAGTCCAATCGTCCTAGAAGAAATGATGATGAAGGTGATGAGTTAGGCCGCTTTGTAGGAAAAGAAGAGGTAATTACCCTTGATTACATCACACGAGTACAAGCGCATAGATATGTGCTTTTCAATGCGAAGATGTTGAACAATACCTAGAGTAAGTGATTCCTTACATGAGGCTTACATTCCTTATATCTTTTATATTTCAAATTAATACTTAATTCATATTTTCGATCTGCTCATCGTGTACATTTGAGGGAGACATTACCTCGTAATCAACGACATCTTATAGAGAAAGAACATAATGATAAGTTTGTTAGCTGGTTTAAGGATTATGTAAGTATGAAACCACCTTCATATAATAGTTTCAATTTATCGTTTTAAATATTTTCTTATTAAATTTTGTTTTTTATAAAAGGTATGCACGACGAAAGATGTAGTGCCCGAAAGAATTACGAGTCTTGCATTGGGTCCTCATATGGATGCGAGGCGGTATAAGTCTTACATAATAAATGGTTTTCGATTTCGAGTGAAGGATGTCGATAGACGGAGGAAAACTCAAAATAGTGGAGTCATGCTGAATGCAAGTGTGACAAGTTTTGCAAGCCGAAAGGATAATAATCCCATTGTAGGGGATGTTAACTTCTACGGGGAGTTGATTGAGATCCTTGAAATTCGTTATAGATGGGGGGAGGTTATCGCTCGGGAACAGAGTCGACAGACTTTAGAGGATGCTAGATGGGGGGAGGTGCAAGATCGTTTTGAGGGGTTGGAAGATGAAACTGCCATTTTGGGAGCCCGGTATACGCAGCTGGAGGCTTGGGCGATGCAGACAGAGCCCCGGAGTTACGAGCCAGTTTCAGAGGATTATTTGACTATGATGCATTCGAGAGCCACTGCTCGTGCACAGAGGCGTTCTTCCCGTCAGACCTACTATCAGGGACAAACCTCCGGCTCTCAGCAGCTATAAGAACAATTGTTCAAGATTAATGCATGCCCATAAGTCATCTCTTTCTAAAGTATAATTTTTTTTTTAATGAAAACGATACTTGGTATATAGGTGGAAACCATTAACCTTCCTGTATCGCTCCCTAACCCGGGGCTTGGGATAAATTGTGGTCTAACAATCCCACGTACCGGTATCATTTTTCTTTAAAAAAAAATGAAAAAAAAAAGAAAAGTTTTTCTTAAGAGGGTCTAACTTTCTTTAAATCAACCTGGACAATTTCTACATTCTCCTTGTGTGTGAATTGTGTCGTATAAATTGTTTGTTTTAATTCCAATGTGTCGTATCAAAAAGTGAACCATTCCTGAAACTCGTATGAGAGGTGCTCAAATTTGCAATCATTTAGTGTGTGAATTCATTGATACAATAGTAGATTTCTCATTGCCAACTGGTTATGATTACTAATGGAAAAGATAAGTATACTTCTTACTTGTCATGTTCAAGTATATCCTCTGTCTGAATAAGAGAAAATTAGTTTGGAACAAGAAGACAAAGAACAAAGGGTAAATCATGCTAAATTAAGAATATAGGCCACAATAGTAGACACATTTTCTCTCCTTGTCTTATTCCGTTGTTGTTATTTTCTTTGTTTGCCGCTTTGTTGTTGTTCTATTGATGTTCTTTGTTGTTGTTGTTCTGTTGTTATTCTGTTGTTGTTGTTATTCTTTGTTTTTGTTCTTCGTTGTTGTTCTGTTCTTTGTTATTCTGTCATTTTGTTGTTGCTGTCTATTGTTATTGTTGTTGCTTCTTTGTTTTGTTATTGCTTCCTGTCGTATGCAAAAAATCCAGCTAAATTTCAATGATTTCTTTCTTTCTTATTACCTCTTCCATCCCTAAAACGAGTGTCAATTATCAACTTTCTAAGGAAATTAAGAATGGTTAAATTTATGCTATTTTAGTAACACATACATAAATATACCCTTAATGAGTACACTATGTGATTGAAAGTGCAAGCTAAGACATTATAGCTTATAAGGTGTCTTTAGTGACTGATTGCTACTTCTATATCTACCTTGTTATAAGTCTCCTATATGTATGTATATTATATTATAGGTCTTATACCTATATAAATTTACAACTCATTTATGACTTGTAGTATTACAATTGTATATTGGAAGCATTGTTATTCTATAAGGCCATTTATAAGACCAATATATGGTCTTATACATGATACATAAGACCTATAATAAATTTATAGGTCTTATACATATATTATAAGATTGTTTTTTTGGGTCCTTTACTTGGTTTATCCAATTCTTGTGCTATAATTGAATTGTCATATGACGATATGCCTCCAAGGAAAAATTTATTACTGTGTCGTGGCTCTAACCCTAAAGGAAGAGGGTTGGCAAAACCAACCGCCAAATGGGGTAAAGAGAGATTGATCATAATATGGAATAATTATGGTCAACCAGTTGGTGGGGAAATGGCACAATTAGCTACTCAGATAGGAATTTTTGCTAAAAATGGGGAACATTTCCCATTAACTAATGAGTGGTCTCAGATGAACCACGAGTGCATAAATAACGTATGGAATGACGTTCTGGTAAGTTGTAATCCATATTTCTTACATAAATCTCTAGTACGTAGTCAAAAGTCTTATGATTCTCTAACAATTGTTTTTTTTTTCTTTGTTGAATTGTGTATATAGGAAAATACAAATGCTCCTCCGGAGTATTTCCCGGTTATGGCTCTTTCTCTCGCTAAAGCGTGGCGTCACTGGAAATACAATGTGAGACAAGCATATAATAAGTATTACTCAGTTATGAATATTAATTACTCAGTTATGACTTTGTTATGAATATTGACTCAGTTATGAATATTATTACTCAGTTGAAACAGCATTATAAGATGTATGAATCTGACCAAGACGCATTGGCTCACCCACCCCGTGGGTGCGTTGCGGATCAATGGGCTGCACTTGTTGCGATGTGGGGTACGCCCAAGGCTCGGGTATATTTCAAATTAATCTCAATCTATTATCGTGAATGTCTTATATAAGTAGTCAAATTAATACTAATATTATCTTCTTTTCCAGGAAATATCGAAACAAATAAATTGAATCGAGAAAAACAATCGTGCTGAATAGGACCGGAAAACGTCCCATCCCAAAGTCATCAAAGAGGTTTGTCATCGTTCAATTTAGTTCTCGCTGTCAATTCAATTAATGTTTCTTTTTGTATCGTATATAAATATATTTTTTTTGGTCAAATGATTCTATTATAAATTGTAGAGAGGCGACAAGGGATTACCAACTGATCGCTTAAGCGTTTTCATACATACGCGCACGGGCAAAACACCCGCAGATCAAGAAACCACTCAAATGATTGTAAGTTAAAGTTTCAACCTTTTCTGTTTAGTTTTGTTATTCTATAGAATACTTTTTCATTTCTAACTTCATTTTCATAATATTAATTAAAGTTAAAACATTTATATTGAACATGTTGTTTTTGTTACAATAACGCTTAATGATGCGGTTGAGGAGCCGCGGAGGAGCAACAAGACTCTCCGCGGCGCGTGAAAATATTTTTGTTGGTATGTTTGGCTCGATGACCATGGGAGAGTTCGATGTATGGGAGGCGGTCGAACAAAACTAAAGTGTTTGGTAAATCCCAACCTTCTCGTGACACCGTAATGGAGGCGGCGGCGGGGTAAGAGCAGATATGGAAAGGCAACTTGAGGAGGAACGCCGAAAAAATGAGGAGGAACGCCAACGACTTCAGGAGCAGTTACAACAACAACTTGATGAGGAACGCCTTAAGTTACAACAACAAATTGATGAATTGAAACGTTGTTGGATGGAACGACGTGGAAATGACGGTAATGAATAGGTGTTCGTGGATTTTAGACATTGTGTATTTTGGATACATTCAACAACTAATAACTTTTTGTATAATGGTTATTATGTCCGGATACATTCAACATTAATTGTGTTAATATGTAGATTGTAAATATTGATTGCATTTGTGTATTTTTGGTTATATTGTGCGTGTACGGAGTTGAATTTGGTTTTGTGAACGTATTTTTGGGGAAAATGAATTATACAAAGCTGGGGAAAAAAAAAATAGGATTATTTACGGCGGTGACTAAATCCGCCGTATAAAGCTAGGGACGGCTCGTGCCCAAAGGGGGGACGAGGGAACCGAGGGAGTGTAAATGGGACGACTCGTGCCATGGTGGACGAGTCGTCCCTATTTAGTTATTTACGGCGGATATAGTAACCGCCGTATAAAATGGCCATGGACGACTCGTTTGGACGAGGGAACCTGGTGGGGGTGCAACTGGGACGACTCGTCACGGAGCGGACGACTCGTCTCTTATTTACGGCGGTTACACATTCCGCCGTATAAAGATCACTCAAATACGTCATTTTATACGTATGTATTCCATTTATTTACGGCGGTGGTATAACCGCCGTATATACTATATACGGCGGTTGTCCCGTCGTATATAGTATATACGGCGATGATTTATATAGGGATCTATTTACGGCGGCTAGACCGCCGTAAATACTATATACGGCGGGGCGCGTATTATTTACGGCGGATTTTAACCGCCGTAAATAAGCCTCTTTCTTGTAGTGCTAATTCATGTCAAAGCTCATAGAAAGTATCAAGAAAAGTGCTAATATTCCTTACTGCGAATAGAAGTCCTTGTTGTCCCAATTTGATGGAAGAAATAGCCTTACAAACCCTGAATCTTCAAAAGACGAGTTGTGCCACGAATTTTCCAATAGAGGTAAAGTAACTAAGAACCATGCTCGCGAATTGAAATGGAATAAGCATAAACAATGTAGCACAAACATGAGCCAATCAGCAGTACCAGCTGAAATTCGATCATACAATGGTCCTAATTAGACCAAAATGCTATACTTTGATTACGTACTTCCATCAAACACCTTATAGACTACCCCAGCATCGGATCAATACAGCAACATTACAATCAATAGCATCCTCTCGAAGGCAAACTAACCAGTAAGCAAACTCTAAACAGTCATTAAGCATAGCAATCAAACTCCAAATACACACTATAAAGAACAATTGAATTACACATTCAGTAGAAAGATGAACTCACAGCTCGATAACAGAAACCCATTTCAGAGTGGAGTAAACTGATTCAGGATCATCGAGGCGGTACGATTGTTACACATTCAGTAGAAAGATGACCAATCTCCTCTGTTTCTCCTTTCAGCATGGTAGTTTGATTTGCAACCCTAGTCTTCTCTAAGTCTTTGTTCGGATCAAAGCCCTTTGAAACAGCAAACTTGAATTTCTGCAAAGTATGCATCAAGAAAAGAGTCAATCAGAATATGAACCTTTCATTCAGGACAACATATCTTCATGGACTCATTATCGACTGTGGAAGCCCAAAGTCCATGTGCCATCAAATAAGCCCCTTTGATTTATTGAAAGGTTTCCTTGATAGAATAGGAGTATCAATATCATTTATTTAGTTCCTTATTGAAAGGCCATGAAATCAAAAGTTTGCGCCTTGAATCTTGGCACCATGAAAGTTCTAATTTCCACTACTCACACAAATCACGTCAAACCACATAAGATCCATAACATTGTCAAGAAATGAAGTAATGATACCTCATACAGCCCTCCCTTCACAGGAACACCAATTCTCTCTTCTTCAATCTCATATAGTTTGGATTCAGTACGCTCTAGAGAAGACGTTTTTTTTCTGTGAATCCGATTCAGAGCTTGAAGTGGGCGGCCCTTTTTGACCTTCACTACACTCTGCATACTCTTTCCACCAACTGCAGAGCAACTCTTCCTCTCTGTGTACATGCATATTCAGCAAATGACATAAGTTGAAAGGAACTGCATCCAAAAATTCCACAAAAAAACATCAAATCTATAAGCATATGTTCTAAGCATCAGATACAAGTGCAATAACTGTGTTAGGCAACCAACATATTTATAAGCTTAAGTTGTTACAGAGGCCCAACAATATACATAAAGGCTCAACACTCCATCTCATACTGACCCCACTTGCACGTGGATAGACAAAATGCAGGGTATGACAAACCAAACAGGATATCAGCTTGTGACTAATAATATTGAGTGAAACAAATGTAAGCCAGGAGACTCAACTACAGGACCTTGCATAACGAGAGCTCGATACCATATTAATAACCAACCCATCCAAAAGATTAAGCTGTTAAGAAGACTCATCCACGTATATTAAGCTTAAACAAAAATAACCCACCAACAGAATTTTTTTAAAATAAGGATAACTATTATATAAAAACTAAGAAATAAGCAATATATACCTGCAAGAATGTTGCCTCTATTGCAAGAGAATCTCTCATACCGAATCGAAAATAATCACCTTTTCCAACTATTTCCGTACCTGGGACAGCGGCGGCAAGCTCTACAGTCTACACAAAAGCAGAGGAAGTAAACATCATCAATCCATACACATGTTTAACACAGTGCTCACAAATTACAAATCTGTAAATAAGGCTGACACAGTAGACAAGATGATTATAAATTCTAGAAGAAAACATTTTCCCCAGAAAGTTAGCTAAAAGCTTAAGGAATATAACTAGTATATCCCAACTAACCAAAAGATGTTTCCAAGAATTGCCTACCTGCTGTGATTTGAAAAATTGTGAATATGAAAAGCAATATATTGCTGAAGAGCGACTGTGGCGACCTAAATAAGCCCTAACTCTGCTGCAACAGAAAATCAAAATTAGGGCTGGAATGTTAAAGAACGCAGGAGATATTCATAGAGTTAGAGGGTCGGAGAAGAGAAGCCGAAGGAGAAGGAGACAGAAAAGGGGAAGGAGCTTACCGGAACCCTAGCTGGAATGGCTGAATAATGAAAGTGATGCGGTGTATGCCTCAAAACCGTATGCGTGGGTCTCTCGACCTACCTGAGCACCTCTATTGCCATAAAGGTTCCTAGGGTTTGCATGAGGCGAGTAGACGGAGAACATAGAGACGGGATTGGTACGGATGGAGGCAAGAGGCTGCTATTGCGATATCGCCGGAACAGGAAGCGGGCTAGGGATTTGTAGTAGCAATGTCGCCGGAACAGGAAGCAGGCTAGGTATTTGTGTTCGATAGAGAGGGAGAGAGTGTGTAGGGATTTGGGAGAGAAGAGAGAACATCGGCGAATCTGGAAGGGCGCTGAAGTTATGCCTAAAAATCAAAGAAAATAAATTAATAACCTCCTCTTATTATTATGCTTATGAAACGTTCACTTGTATAGCGCTTTGATTAAACGCTCTCTAAGATATTTCCAAGACAGCGCTTTGCAAGTTATTTTTTTTTTTTGGCCCGTTATTAAATATAAAGCCGTGATGCGCTATGTAAGTGTGTAGCTTAGATAGCGCTTTTAAAAAGCGCTATCTAAGGTGCATTTCCTAAGCTTCAATTTGTACTAGTGATTACTGCAAAATCAAAAATACCCAAATCCAAAAATTTCATTATTTTGAAACCCTAAACTGAATAAACAGCTTCATCATTCAAAAAATCCAAGGTAAGTGATAAACTAACATAATTAACATTTACGAAGAAATTCATCAACTCTGACATTCATAACAAAATAAAATGAAAAAATTGAAATTTAAAACATACCTAGAGAATTGAGACGTCCAAATATTCCTTTGATACACCTTACAAAACCAATTAGAAGAAGCAACGTGATCCAGACATGGATTAACTGGGGATCTTTCAAAGAAAAAACAGCTTAAATTATTGTAAAAATTATCTGATTTTATCGTCCAAATAAAAGATCCAATATTGTGCATCTTTCAATGGCAAAAGTCAAATCAGAAATCACCAATCAAAGATACATATTTTTGACCAACAATTGCAATAAGAATTATTTTCATCATCAATATTATAATTACAGGAAGAAAACTCAGATCTGAACAAAACGACAAAATCACAGAATTAAAAAAAAAAAAAAAAAAAACTAATTTAGATGGAAAGATAAAAAACAAAAGATCAAACCCTAGAAATTGGAAATTGGGCAAAGAAATAAATCGAATAAAAAAGAAAATTTAAGTTAAAAGATCGGAAGATTACCATGGTGGCGGCCGGCGGCGACGATTTGCAGTAGTTAGTTGTCGAAAACAACTTCTTATAACACCGCAGTCAAAGTCAACCCCCTCCGCTTATTGTAGCAGTTGGCAAGCACCGCGTCGCAGTCGCCGTCGCCGTCACCGTCGCCGTAGCAGTCGTCATCGTCGTCGTCGTCTTTCTTCGTGAGTGAGAGAGAGAGATGAGAGATGTAGAGAGAGAGAGAGAGTTTGAGTGGTTTTGAATTTCAAATGTGAGATAATCTCACTGAGATAGAAAGAATGATTTTTTTTTTAAAGGGAGGGCAAAATGGGAAAGGGACAAAATAGTGGGGGTAAAATGATAAAATTCTTGCCCGGAACTATTCATACAACTGTAGCAGGCTGCTCTCATTTATACTATAGATTATTAGGTAAAAAGACACAAGCTATAAGAATTTTCTTATTTAAATTATTTGAAACAGATCTTGATTGTTAATATGAACAGTTACAAAGTGATAAAAACTAAAGTGACGGAGAGAGGTGTAATGTTGCATATTGTGAACATGACGAGAAGTTGAATGATATAAATGAATTTATGATTAATTTAATTAATATTTTTAATGTTTACAACAATGATGAGTAGAATATTGCTAAGATTAAAACTCATATTAAAACGTAAAGAATAAAAGAGGCCAATTGTAAGTAAGGGTACGCATTTCCCATATATGATAATGTAGTAAATGTAATTGAATTCATTTAAAATGGTTTTTGGATTATCCAATCACACTCATACAAATTAAGAAATAATCCTTCGGAAAATTTACTTTGGTTCCCAGAGTAATGCGTTAGGACATCGGAGCCAACATCTTTCTTTGAAGCAAACAAAGGACTGAAATGAGAAAAAAGAATTCAAGATTTATGTTGTGCGATTATGAAATTCTTACAATTCGAGGAAAAATGATGAACTAATAAACATGGACTTCATAGGCTTTGACGAAAAGGTAAGCTCCATTCTTACACATTTTTTTGTTGTTTTTGTCTTATTTGTAACTTGATGCTGCAACATACATCCAGGAGATTATTATGAACTTGCCTAATATTTCAATATATTATTTTCATTGATTTCGTACGAAGAAACTTGAAAGCACAAGCGACAATCGTAAAAATTTAGTTGGTAAGTTTCTTATTACATATTACATATTGTATATTTAAATTTATTTCATACAAATGCAACTAACAACCTACTCCTTATGTAGATATCCTTGCCATAGTTGTTTGTTTTTTGAAGTTTTAGAGATAGACCGACGGTTGGATCTAATATGAAAATGTGCAAACTCGATTTAATGGATACAAGGTATGTTGATACTATTAATTTGATTTATTCTTTCCCTGGATACTTATACTTTATTATTTTCTACGGGGACAATCGACTCAGGCTAATTATGGAATCAATAAGCTAAACAACTCGGTGAATTTGGGAACTTGATCAATATGGGCAACAAATACCGATATTTACTTCAACCATAGTTTCAAAGACTCCTCTCAAGCTGAGCCAGAAGCTTTAGGGAGGGGCATGCGTACGAAAGTTCCCTCCGTTCTTCTTCGGGACTACATTGCTCATACAGTTGCTCCTACAAGTCCATCCCCCGCACACTCTACTCCAGTTGGTTCCTCAGGTACTCCATATCCTATAGCTCACTATATAAATTGTGACAGTTTTTTTGTGAAATTTCGTAACTTCCTTGTATCTATTACCTTGGCTAAAGAGCCTATGTCTTTTCGTGAGGCAATGTCATATGATGGGTGGAAAGATTCTATGCAGGATGAAATTCGTGCCTTGGAAGACAATGGCACTTGGACTATGGTTCCTCTACCTTCTGGCAAGCGTGCTCTAGGTAGCCAGTGAGTTTATCGGATTAAATATAATTCTGATGGTGCTATTGAACGGCTTAAATCTCAATTGGTAGTTCTTGGTAATCATCAGAAAGAAGGAATTGATTACACTGAAACTTTTGCTCCTGTGGCCAAAATGGTCACTGTTCGAGCCTTTCTTGCTATTGCTGCCATGAAGAATTGGGAAATGCATCAAATTGATGTGCATAATGCCTTCCTGCATGGTGATCTTCAGGAAGAGCTCTACATGAAACCTCCTCCGGGTTTCAATGCATCTCAGCCTAATATGGTTTGTGGTCTTCGTAAATCTCTTTATGGCCTAAAACAGACCCCTCATTGTTGGTTTGCTAAATTGGTGGCTTCCTTGAAACGCTTTGGATTCTTGCAGTCTTATTCTAATTATTCTCTTTTCACATTCACAAAGGGTACAATTCATATGAATATACTTGTGTATGTTGACGATCTTATTATTGCTGAGAACGATTCCGTTGCTTTATAGTCTTTCAAAAAGTACCTGAGTGAATGTTTCAAGATGAAAAATCTTGGATTCCTAAAGTATTTCTTGGGTATTGAGGTTGCTCGCAGCTCCTCTGGACTATTCTTGTGCCAACGTAAGTATACCTTAGATATTATATACGAGGTTGGGCTATTGGGTGCAAAACCATCTGGTTTTCCCATTGAACCAAATCATAAACTTGGTCTTGCCACGGATGATCTTTTGGATGACCCAGAATGTTGTAGACGGTTGGTTGGCCGTCTCATTTACTTAGCAGTCACCCGACCGGATTTGGCATATTATGTGCATATTTATCTCAGTTTATGAAGGAACCTCGCAGGGAACATTGAGATGCAACATTAAGGGTTGTGCGTTATCTCAAAAGCACACCCGTTCAGGGTATTCTACTTCGGGCTGATAGTGAGCTCATGCTCGGGGATGGTGTGACTCGGACTGGGCAGCCTGACCTATTACTAGATGCTCTATTTCCGGGTGGCTTGTGTTTCTTAGTCAGTCCCCTATATCCTTGAAGACGAAGAAACAATCTACTGTGTCTCGTTGTCAAAGCCGAATACCATTTTATGGCGGCCCTTACTTGTGAATTGAAGTGGTTAAAAGGATTACTGTTAAGCTTGGTTGTTCATCATCACAAGGCGATTAATATCTTTAGAGATAGTCAGCCGACTCTACATATTGCTAAGAATCCTGTATTTCATGAACGAACAAAGCACATTGAAATAGATTGCCACTTTGTTCGTGATGCTATTTCTGTTGGCCTTATCTCTCCTTCCTATGTTCCTACCAAAACATAGTTGGCGGATATTTTTACTAAAGTACTTGGAGAGCAACAATTTGATTTGCTCATTAGCAAGTTGGGCATTCTTAATCCCCATGCTCAAAATGAGGGAGGGTGTGAAGAAGAAGTTGCTGAGGTTTCTGCAAGTGAAGTAGAAGCTGCTGAAGTTTCTGCAAGTGAGGCGCCTGCCTCGCCAAGTTCTAGGCGGCCATCTCACCAAAACCAAATCTCGGCCAAAGTCACTGCCAGTGAGGCGCCAGCCTCGGCCTAAGCCAGGCGGCCACCTCACCTCTACCAAAACTCGACCAAAGTCACTGCCAGTGAGGCGCCAGCCTCGGCCCAAGCCAGGCGGCTGCCTCACCTCTAGCCTGGATTGTGTACTGGAACCTGAAGCTTCAAAGTTTATTTAGGACTCTTTTTGATCTTCCATTTTACAATAGGACTCCTTTCCTTTTTCTATTGTAACCCATTTATATTCATAAGTTGAACAATAAGAACATTAAGAAACATGAATAAAACCCTAGATTGATTTTCTACAATAAGTTACATTTTTTATTTCTTCTATCTTCTTAAAAAAATCTTTTTGTCAAAAATAAAATTGATCATTCATTTTAGGACGGACATAGTAGTTTATTACTATATTTATATTTATAAATTTAAGAAATTCATAAAATATGGTAAAAAAATTGTAAACTATGAGAAACTAAATATTAAAACAAAAAACATGAGTTAAAAATTCTTATCAGTAATAGTAATTTGAAGAGTCTTGCGGAAAGTTGTTATGGAGGGAGTGTTGAAGTTAAAAATCATGAGTTGTGAAACAATTAATGTATAATCTAGAATACTGAGTGGCACATTTAAATATTAAGCACATCATATTTTTTTTCTGATCCCTTTCAACTGCCATATTAAACTAAAAAATGTCTATATTACGTATCTAACGCCTTAATAATAGTTTATTCCTAAGATACGCATATTAATCCGTATTAACTATTACAAAGAATGACACATGGAAAAGATCACGTTAATTTTATTGATATATTCTACTAATGAAGATTAGTATAACTATACTTCTAATATATATAAACTAATGTCTAAGGAAGATAGTGAACAATCACTCATTTATTAGTAATTAATTATAATGTACTATAATAACTCATCTATGATTAACAAATTTTAAAGTTAAAAGAAAATCACAAATTAAGAAGTTATGATAGAAAACTTATTAGCCCATATTAAAGGCATAAGCTTCACGTCTTCTTCCAGAAATTGTAGTTTTTAAAATGAACCGTTACAAGGGTATAATACATAATTACTCATCCATTATTAATTAATTATTAGGTAAAAAGACACAAGCTATAAGAATTTTCTTATTTAAATTATTTGAAACGGATCTTGATTGTTAATATGAACAGTTACAAAGTGATAAAAACTAAAGTGACGGAGAGAGGTGTAATGTTGCATATTGTGAACATGATGAGAAGTTGAACGATATAAATGCATTTATGATTAATTTAATTAATATTTTTAATGTTTACAATAATGATGAGTAGAATATTACTAAGATTAAAACTCATATTAAAACGTAAAGAATAAAAGAGGCCAATTGTATGTAAGGGTACGTATTTCCCACATTTGGTAATGTAGTAAATGTAATTGAATTCATTTAAAATGGTTTTTGGATTATCCAATCACACTCATACAAATTAAGAAACAATCCCCCGGAAAATTTACTTTGGTTCCAAGAGTAATGCGTTAGGACATCGGAGCCAACTTCTTTCTTTGAAGCAAACAAAGGACTGAAATGAGAAAAAAGAAAAAAGAATTCAAGATTTATGTTGTGCGATTATGAAATTCTTACAATTCGAGGAAAAATGATGAACTAATAAACATGGACTTCATAGGCTTTGACGAAATGTTAAGCTCCATTGTTACACATTTTTTTTAGTTGTTTTGTCTTATTTGTAACTTGATGCTGCAACATACGTCCGGGATATTATTATGAACTTGCCTAATATTTCAAAATATTATTTTCATTGATTTCGTACGAGAAACATGAAAGCACAAGCGACAATCGTAAAAATTTAGTTGGTAAGTTTCTTATTACTTATTACATATTGTATATTTAAATTTATTTCATACAAATGCAATTAACAACCTACTCCTTATGTAGATATCCTTGTCATAGTTGTTTGTTTTTTGAAGTTTTAGAGATAGACCGACTGTTTGATCTAATATGAAAATGTGCAAACTTGATTTAATGGATACAAGGTATGTTGATACTATTAATTTGATTTATTCTTTCCCTGGATGCTTATACTTTTTTATTTTCTATGGGGACAATCGACTCAGGCTAATTATGGAATCAATAAGCTAAACAACTCGGTGAATTTGGGAACATGAGCAATATGGGCAACAAGTACCGATATTTACTTCAACCATAGTTTCAAAGACTCCTCTCAAGCTGAGCCAGAAGCTTTAGGGAGGGGAATGCGTACGAAAGTTCCCTCCGTTCTTCTTCGGGACAACATTGCTCATACAGTTGCTCCTACAAGTCCATCCCCCGCACACTCTACTCCAGTCGGTTCCTCAGGTACTCCATATCCTATAGCTCACTATATAAATTGTGATAGTTTTTCTGTGAAATATCGTAACTTCCTTGTAGCTATTACCTTGGCTAAAGGGCCTAGGTCTTTTCGTGAGGCAATGTTATATGATGGGTGGAAAGATTCTATGCAGGATGAAATTCGTGCCTTGGAAGAGAATGGCACTTGGACTATGGTTCCTCTACCTTCTGGCAAGCGTGCTCTGGGTAGCCAGTGGGTTCACTACAAGAAAACTGACAGATACCGACGGAAATTAGTGACGGAAATAAATCCGTCACTAATACTGACGGATTAGCGACGAAATAGCAACGACCTGGGGTGAAAAACAAAAAACGAAATTAGGACGAGATTACCGACGGATTTAGTGACGGATATGCTGACGGATTCCATTTCGTCTCAAATTCGTCACCATTTTGGCGCCAAAAATTTGCGCACTTTTTTACCGACGAATTTGTGACAGAATGGCGACGGGTATTTTTACTGACGGATTTGAGTCGTTGCTAAATTATTTAAAACAAATATTAAATTTATATTTTAGGTTAGCGACGGATTAGTGACGGATTTAATTATCGACGGATTAAAATCCGTCGGTAAATTAATTACATATTATTACCGACGGATTTGAATCATTGCTAAATTATTTAAAATAAACATTAAATTTATATTTTAGGTTAGTGACGGATTAGTGACGGAATTAATTACTGACGGATTAAAATCCGTCGGTAAATTATTTAAAATAATTATTAAATTTATATTTTAGGTTAGCGACGGATTAGATTACCGACGGATTAAAATCCGTCGGTAAATCAATTACATATTATTACTGACGAATTTGAGTCGTTGCTAAATTATTTAAAATAATTATTAAATTTATATTTTAGGTTAGCGACGGATTAGTGACGGATTTGATTACCGACGGATTAAAATCCGTCGGTAAATCAATTACATATTATTACTGACGGATTTGAGTCGTTGCTAAATTATTTAAAATAATTATTAAATTTATATTTTAGGTTAGCGACGGATTAGTGACGGATTTAATTACCGACGGATTTTTTATATAAAAAAAAGTTAAGAATTTTTAAAGAAATAAAATTATATAATAGAAGAGGGACGGACAATAACATATAAAATTTTTTAATTTTTATTTTTTTTTGATAAATTAAAAATTAAAGAATTTTACCCGTCCCTTATTTCTTTATTATACTTTCATTTGTTTATTTTTTATCTAACTTTTTTTAAAAAAACATTAATACTAAAAAATGTCCAATATATTTATTTATATTCATAAAAAATAAAAAAACTATACATTTATAAATAAAAACTAAAAAATTTTACTCGTCCCTGATTTCTTTATTATACTTTCATTCGTTTATTAATTTTCTAACTTTTTTTATATAACTTTTTGAAAAAAACTTCAATACTAAAAAATGTCCAAAATATTTATTTATATTCATAAAAAATAAATAAAAAATATACATTTACAAATAAAAATTAAAAAATTTTACCCGTCCCTGATTTCTTTATTATACTTTCATTTGATTATTTTTTTTCTAACTTTTTTTATATAACTTTTTGAAAAAAAAACTTCAATACTAAAAAACGTTCAAAATATTTATTTATATTCATAAAAAATAAAAAACTATACATTTAGGGTATAGGGTATAGTATATAGTGTATATGGTATAGTATATAGTGTATAGGGTATAGGGTATAGTGTATAGGGTATAGGGTATAGGGTATAGGATATAGGGTATAGGGTATAAGGTATAGGGTATAGAGTATAGGGTATATGGTATAGGGTATAGGATATAGGGTATAGGATATAGGGTATAGGGTATATGGTATAGGATATAGGGTATAAGGTATAGGGTATAGAGTATAGGGTATAGGGTATACCATATATGGTATAGGGTATAGGGTATACCCTATAAGGTATAACCTATACCCTATACCCTATACTCTATACCATATATCCTATACTCTATACCCTATACCCTATACCCTATAGGATATACCCTATACCCGATAGGGTATACCCTATAGGGTATAAGGTATATGGTATATGATATAGGGTATACCCTATATGGTATACGGTATAGGGTATACCCTATAGGGTATACCATATAGGATATAGGGTATAGGGTATAGGGTATACCCTATACCCTATAGGATATATTCTATAGGGTATATGGTATAGGGTATACCATATAGGGTATAGGGTATACCCTATAGGGTATAGGGTATACCCTATACCCTATGCTCTCTACCCTATACCCTATAGTGTATACCCTATACTCTATACCCTATACCCTATATCCTATAGGGTATACCCTATACCCGATAGGATATAGAGTATAAGGTATAGGGTATACCCTATAGGGTATACGGTATAGGGTATACCCTTTATGGTTTAGGGTATGTGGTATGGTTTAGGGTTTAGGGTATTGGGATATATGATTTAGGTATATAAATTTGTGTGTTAGGGTATGATTATTACTATTATTATTATTAAATATTATTTTTTATTTAATTATTATTATTATGATAAAATATTATTTTATATATATAATTTTTTTGAAAGACAAATTATTATTATTGTTGTTTATTATTTGAAATAATTATTATAATCATCAAGAAAACATGTATATTATTATTATGATATATTGTTATTTATTATTTAATTATTATTATTAGATACTATTATTTTATATTTTAAATTATTTTTATATTAATAATTATTTTTTATTAATTATTATGATCATTAAAAGTTTTTTGTGATAAACAAATAAATACAGGTGGCAATAAATCATTATAACATATATATACACATGGATCACTACCCCCAAGCAACATCTTCACCATTAAATACATCAAATTTAAATGAATTCAATGGTTCAAATTGATCCAGCAAAAACACAAATACACTTCCTTTGATTGGCTCCCCTAATTTCACATGGATTGATTTTTAAATTATTATTATTGTTAATAAGTATTTTTTATAATTTATTGCTTTGTCAATTATTACTTAGGTATATTAATATTTTTTAGAAGTTTAAATTATTAAATTATTATTATCAATAAATTATATTTTTAGGCATTATTGTTTTAGGATTTAGAGTGGAATTCAAGGTTTAGGTATATTAATATTTCTTAAAAATTTAAGTTATTTTGTTGTTTTACGTATTTTTTTCGATATTATTATCATAATTTTTATTTATTGTATATTATTAAATTATTAGGTATATTAATAATTATTTTTACTAATTATTATGATCATTAAAAGTTTTTTGTGATAAAAAAATAAACATAAGAAGTGGCAATAAATCATTAGAACACATATATTCACATGGATCATTACCCCAAGCAACATCTTCACCATTAAATATATCAAATATAAATGAATTCAATGGTCCAAATTCATACAGCAAAAACACAAATACACTCATTTGATTGGCTTTCAAATATCACAAGGATTGACTTTTAGATTAATCTGGACTATTAATTACATACATCCAATGGTCCAAAATCATTGTAACTAAACCCTTCCACATTATTTTCCTCCCCCTTCCAGCGCCTCCCTCATTCTCTCCCCTTCACTTTTCCTCCCCTTCCAGCCGCCTCCTTCATTCTCTCTCCTTCACTGCATCACCGCCGCCCCCTCTCCCCTTCACTGCAATCACCGTCGCTCCCTCTCCCCTTCACTGCCATCACCGTCGCCCCCACTGACTCTGACGCTTCACGGACTTTCCCGACAATTACCTGACGATGAATCGAGTCTTTGTGAAGCAAATCAAAGCCTATGACCGGAATAGTGAACTGGGTTTGCGTGTTAACGGATGTATCGCCTGAGTTCTGTTCTGGTGGTTGAAATTGAATGAATATAGGAGGGACATAGGTGATTCTGGCATCGACAAGGCCTTTGACACCAGTTTTTGTGTCATCAAAAGCTTTTAATTCACTTGCTCGATGGGCATTTTGCTCGCTTACGGTTGCAGTTGCTTCTTGGACTTTTGCAAAGCTCATGACTATCAGAAGAAACGAGGGACAGAGGAAAGTGCCTGTTCTGGTGATGAGTTAAAATGCAATGGATCAAGCAAATGTTGTGCAACGTCATCCACGCAACTTCAAATGTGTGTCATTTCAACACTTCTGGTCCGTCAATTCTGTCCACTTAAGATTACACGTTCAACATTATCTTAAAACATGATTGAATTGAGAATCATCCTAACCTCAATTTAGGTTCTAAGCTGAACAATACTCAAACAATGGTTGGTTTGCTGTGTTGCAACAGCATTTGCTTCCCCAAAATTATAATGAATTGAGCTCCAGAACACCGACTGAAATATATATAGCCACGTGGCTCTCTAGGTCCTAACAGAACAAACCTTTCTATGTCGAAGTCTGGATCCCATCAGTCCAATTCCTTCAGGTCTTGAATACGGGGATTCTCTATGGGCATCTTTGGAACCAGGCACAAATGAAGGGTCTTATTTGGATGCAGACAATTTTGTTGAAGGTATGGTTGTGAATGACAAGTTCATGGAGGGTAGAATTTATGAAGGTAATTGGAAGGGCCAAATAGATGCACCAGTTGAAGAACCTGAAAATATGGATGAAGAGGGTGTGGATTTAGTCTCAGATGGTGCCAGGAAAGATCAATTTTAAAAGGGAAAACAGTCTACAAAAAGGCACACTAACCGTTCGATAAAATTCCCAGGAGAAATAATTTGCTTGAATCAGGTGATTATCTCTCATGCTCTAAACTGTTAAGTTCTTGTGCTCATATGACATTTGTAGTTGCAAGTGGTGTCGAATATAGAAATGTAGCAAAATTTTGTTGTAACCATACTGAACTCATGATTGAATTGAATAAGTTTGGGAATTAAATCATGGGTAATAGGCTTTGTTTATTAGATGAAATGGAAGGGGTTACTCCTGTAATTTGTGTGCAAGCTGAAAATATAATATTTGGTTCGGGTATATTGTATGAATTGTTGTGGGATCCAGACTTCGACATAGAAAGGAGAATACGGGAATTCATTCCAACAAGATTATTTTCACCAAGTAAATTTGGTCTGCATTTGCTGCGTTACCATGTGAATCTCTTGAGATAAATTGTTTCAATTTACTAAAGTGAGCACAAGCATATGCTTCTGAACTCAAGTGCTTATACATGGGGTTGTGTGTTTGTGCTCGCGTTTTAGAGAGAGGGAGCTAGAGGTATGCACTCAGAATTACTTCTCCATTTTTATGGATAGTAAACATTGTGAGATTTTCCTTTGGAATCGTGATATACCACACCAACTGCAGACGGACCTGAAATGCATCATTATTGGTTCCTGTAAGATGTTCATAAGTAATTCCATTATCTGGACCAACCCCGGCTTCCAATAAAGCATCCCTTGTAGAAGTTTGCCAGGTATTGAGGACTTTTGGTCGATGAGCGAAAGTTTCTTCAACCCATTCATATGCTTTTTTAACAGATTTTTGCAATAGAGAAAAAAGGAATACAAGTTTGGTGCTGATTTCTGAGTCTTCCCTTTTGCTGATTTCTGAGTCTGCTGTTGCACATATGCTAGGACCAACCTTTTTGAATCTGCTGTTCTAAATATTCTTGTTTGTTTGTTGAATTACTTGGTTCCTTTTTTATTCAGTTTCCCATACATGCAATCCTTTGACTTGACTCTAGAAGAATATATTGAAATGTTTGTTGACTTCTTTTCTATCTCCATAATATTCTTGTTTGTAATGCAGCAAAAAAGAAAGGAAGGTGTCAAGCCTACTTTATTTGAGCTTCAGAAACAAATGCATATGCGTAAAGATGGCACATACTCGGATGACCATTCTAAGAATATTTGTGTAAGTATATTATAAGTGTATTAATTTGTTTATTTTTTGTGATTATTGCTTATAATAAGATATATTATATTCTGAAGATGGAGTATGAACACCTAATTAATGAGGCATCAGTTGAAAAAGATGGAGATTTAACTACCGAAGAAAAAGATGAAGTTTATTTGAAGCTTGTAGGGGGTGTTAAAAAGCAACGTGTTTTTGGTATTGGTTCTATGAGCTCCTCCTATGCTAGCGACATTCAGAGTACAACCTCTTTTATACCAGGAACGGGTGTCGAGCAAGGCTGTGTATGAGACGTAAATGATGAATGTGAAAAATGAGTTGATGGAAGAGAAAGAACAAAGAAAGCAATTGGAGCAAAAATTAGAAGATGAGAAGAAACTTACGGAGGAAAAGCTAGCGAAAATGCAAAATGATTTTCAGCAAAAACTAAATCAAGTGTTAGAGCGTGTCAATAGCACAACTCGGGATCACCCTCTTTAGTCTTTTAGTTGTTTTTAGTTATTGATACTTCAAAACATTTAGTATTATGCTTTATGTTGAACGAATGTTATAACATGATTGGCTAGTATGTTTAATTTGAAATATTAAATATTTTTTGTTGTTTTATATCATTTTAGTGTGACGACGTTTTGGAATTAATAATGCGTCGATATATGAAGCAGGTATATCCGTTCCGAATCAGAAAAAATGATAAAAATATTCGTATATTTTAGTGACGGAATAATTGGTAATATTAAATAATAAAAATTACTATTACAGCATAAAAAATAGCGACGGAATATTTCGTCAGTAATGTTAATAATAAAAATAATAATTGCAGCATCATAAATAATAGTAACGAAATGATCCGTCGATAATCCGTCACTAAAATGGTCCAAAAAAAAACGACCATTTAAATAGCGGCGGAATGATCCGTCGATAATCCGTCACTAAAATGGTCCAAAAAAAAAATGACCATTCAAATAACGACGGAATAATCCGTCGATAATCTGTCACGAAAATGGTCCAAAAAATAAAACGACTATTTAAATAGCGACGGAATTTTCCGTCACTAATCTGTCGGCATAATGCTTTAAATTGGCCGTTTATTTCACCAAATTACCGACGGATTTTAAAACGTTGGTGACGGAAATTTTCGTCACTAAATCTGATTGAGAACCGTCAGTAATCCGTCGAAAAATTTAGTGACGCACGTTTTAACATCGGATTTTTTACGTCTAAAATTCGTCACTAAATTGATTTAGTGACGGATTTTTGGCATTTAGTGACGGATTTTTCCGTCAGTAACTGTCGTTTTTCTTGTAGTGGTTTATCGGATTAAATATAATTCTGATGGTGCTATTGAACGGTTTAAATATTGATTGGTAGTTCTTGGTAATCATCAGAAAGAAGGAATTTATTACACTGAAACTTTTGCTCCTGTGGCCAAAATGGTCACTGTTCGAGCCTTTCTTGCTATTGCTGCCTCGAAGAATTGGGAATTGCATCATATTGATGTGCATAATGCCGTCCGGCATGGTGATCTTCAGGAAGAGCTCTACATGAAACCTCCTCCGGGTTTCAATGCATCTCAGCCTATTATGGCTTGTCGTCTTCGTAAATCTCTTTATGGACTGAAACAGACCCCTCGTTGTTGGTTTGCTAAATTGGTGGCTTCCTTGAAACGCTATGGATTCTTGCAGTCTTATTCTGATTATTCTCTTTTCACATTCACGAAGGGTACAATTCATATGAATATACTTGTGTATGTTGACGATCTTATTATTGCTGGGAATGATTCCGCTGCTTTATAGTCTTTAAAAAAGTACCTGAGTGAATGTTTCAAGATGAAAAATCTTGGCTCCCTAAAGTATTTCTTGGGTATTGAGGTTGCTCGCAGCTCCTCTGGACTATTCTTATGCCAACGTAAGTATACCTTAGATATTATATACGAGGTTGGGCTATTGGGTGCAAAGCCATCCGGTTTTCCCATTGAACCAAATCATAAACTTGGTCTTGCCACACGTGATCTATTGGATGACCCAGAATGCTATAGACGGTTGGTTGGCTGTCTCATTTATTTAGCAGTCACGTGACCGGATTTGGCATATTCTGTGCATATTTTATCTCAGTTTTTGAAGGAACCTCGCAAGGAACTTTGGGATGCAACATTAAGGGTTGTGTATTATCTCAAAAGCACACCCGTTCAAGGTATTCTACTTCGGGGTGATAGTGAGCTCACGCTTCAGGGATGGTGTGACTCGGACTGGGCAGCCTGTCCTACTACTAGACGCTCTATTTCCGAGTGGCTTGTGTTTCTTGGTCAGTCCCCTATATCCTTGAAGACGAAGAAACAATCTACTGTGTCTCGTTGTCGAGGCCGAATACCATTCTATGGCGGCCCTTACGTGTGAATTTAAGTGGTTAAAAGGATTACTGTTAAGCTTGGGTGTTCATCATCCCAAGACGATTAATATCTTTTGAGATAGCCAGCCGACTCTACATATTGCTAAGAATCCTGTATATCATGAATGAACAAAGCACATTGAAATAGATTGCCACTTTGTTCGTGATGCTATTTCTGATGGCCTTATCTCTCCTTCCTATGTTCCTACCAAAACACAGTTGGCAGATATTTTTACTAAAGCACTTGGAGAGCAACAATTTGATTTGCTCATTAGCAAGTTGGGCATTTTTAATCCCCATGCTCAACTTGAGGGAGGGTGTGAAAAAGAAGCTGCTGAAGTTTCTACAAGTGAGGCGTCTGCCTCGCCAAGTTCTAGGCGGCCGCCTCACCAAAACCAAATCTCGGCCAAAGTCACGGCCAGTGAGGCGCCAGCCTCAGCCCAAGCCAAGCGGCCGCCTCACCTCTAGCCTGGATCGTGAACTAGAACGTGAATCTTCAAAGTTTATTTAGGACTCTTTTTGATCTTCCGTTTTAAAATAGGACTCCTTTCCTTTTTCTATTGTAACCCATATATATTCATAAGTTGATCAATAAGAACATTATAAAGAAACATGAATAAAACCCTAGATTGATTTTCTACAATAAGTTACATTTTTATTTCTTCTATCTTCTTAAAAAATATCTTTTTGTCAAAAATAAAACTGATCATTCATTTTAGGACGGACATAGTAGTTTATTACTATATTTATATTTATAAATTTAAGAAATTCATAAATTATGGTCTAAAAATAGTAAACTATGAGAAACTAAATATTAAAACAAAAATCATTAGTTAAAAATTCTTATCAGTAATAGTAATTTGAAGAGTATTGCGGAAAGTTGTTATGGAGGGAGTGTGACAGTTAAAGATCATGAGTTGTGAAACAATTAATGTATAATCTAGAATACTGAGCGGCACATTTAAATTTTAAGCACATCATATTTTTTTTTCTAATCCCTTTCAACTGTCATATTAAACAAAAAAAATGTCTATATTACGTATCTAACGCCTTAATAACAGTTTATTCCTAAGATACGCATATTAATCCGTATTAACTATTACAAAGAATGACACATGGAAAAGATCACGTTAATTTTATTGATGTATTCTACTAATGAAGATTAGTATACCTATACTTCTAATATATATATACTAATGCCTAAGGAAGATAGTGAACAATCACTCATTTATTAGTAATTAATTATAATCTACTATAATAACTCATCTATGATTAACAAATTTTAATATTAAAAGAAAACCACAAATTAAGAAGGTTAGTATACCTATACTTCTAATATATATACACGTCTTCTTCCACAAATTGTAGTTTTTAAAATGAACCGTTACAAGGGTATAATACATAATTACTCGTTCATTATTAATTAATTATTAGGTAAATAGACACAAGCTATAAGAATTTTTTTATTTAAATTATTTGAAACGCATCTTGATTGTTAATATGAACCGTTACAAAGTGATAAAAACTAAAGTGACGGAGAGAGGTGTAATGTTTCATATTATGAACATGACGAGAAATTGAACGATATAAATGCATTTATGATTAATTTAATCAATATTTATAATGTTTAAAATAATGATGAGTAGAATATTGCAAAGATTAAAACTCATATTAAAACGTAAAGAATAAATGAGGCCAATTGTAAGTAAAAAATAAAAGAGGCCAATTGTAATACGGGTATGTATTTCCCACATATGATAATGTAGTAAATGTAATTGAATTCATTTAAAATGGTTTTTGGATTATCCAATCACACTCATACAAATTAAGAAATAATCCTCCGAAAAATTTACTTTGGTTCCAAGAGTAATGCGTTAGGACATCGGAGCCAACTTCTTTCTTTGAAGCAAACAAAGGACCGAAATGAGAAAAAAGAATTCAAGATTTATGTTGTGCGATTATGAAATTCTTAAAATTCGAGGAAAAATGGTGAACTAATAAACAAGGACTTCATTGGCTTTGACGAAAAGGTAAGCTCCATTCTTACACATTGTTTTAGTTGTTTTTGTCTTATTTGTAACTTGATCCTGCAACATACGTCCAGGAGATTATTATGAACTTGCCTAATATTTTAAAATATTATTTTCACTGATTTCGTACGAGAAATTTGAAAGTACAAGCGACAATCGTAAAAATTTAGTTAGTAAGTTTCTTATTACATATTACATATTGAATATTTAAATTTATTTCATACAAATGCAATTAACCACCTACTCCTTATGTAGATATCCTTGTCATAGTTGTTTGTTTTTTGAAGTTTTAGAGATAGACCGACTGTTGGATCTAATATGAAAATGTGCAAACTTGATTTAATGGATACAAGGTATGTTGATACTATTAATTTGATTTATTCTTTCCGTGGATGCTCATACTTTTTAATTTTCTACGGGGAAAATCAACTCAGACTAATTATGGAATCAATAGGCTAAACAACTCGGTGAATTTGGGAACTTGAGCAATATGGGCAACAAATACCGATAGTTACTTCAACCATAGTTTTAAAGGATAAATATTGAATACTCCCTCCGTCCCAAAATGTTTGTCCTACTTAACTTTTTTGTTGAACTTTGACAACAAATATATAACAATTTAATTATGTTCATGAAATTCTAAAAATTTCTATTGATTCACCATTAATAATATTATCAACAACTATTAGAATTTCATGAACATGATTAATCTCTCATAAATTTGTGGTCAAAGTTCAATAAAAAAGTCAAATGGGACAAACATTTTAGGACGGAGGGAGTAGTTTTTTGTCATAACAATGCTAAATTATTGCTTGAAGTAGTAGTGTAACGAAATTCTATTCAGATTTTGATATTTCAGACGTTCATGAGTTTCAAGCAGAAGAAAAAAATTTGAGGACATTTAAACTGCATTAAATGGAGAATAAATTTGGTCAAATTTACGTCCTAATTCTTTTTTAAGTTTTTTCTTTGACTTATATATTGATCTAAATTTTACATTTTTTTTTGCCAAATCAATTGTATTAGAATTTTAGTTTGATATTTTCCTTTTTATTTGCTATGTAGTGCATGTTATAAGTTTCTTTTAAGTACAATCATGACGTGAATAATTTAAACTGAAATAACATCGGTATATTTTTTGACAAGTCAAATATTTTTATAGTTTTGATTATCTACCTACTTCTAAAAATGTATAAATTATCAATTGCATTTGAAATTAAGTTACACATACTAACCTGGAAGTGAGAATTATTTTCCAACCAACATGTTCCTGTTTAAAGACCTTTGAATATGAAAGCAACAGAGTTTAAGCAAGTTATAAAATTAATGTTATGGTAGAATTGAAAAAAAAAAAATCCCGCTGAACTAATGCATAAACCCTAGATTGCCATACTGAAGTTGTTAGGGGAGCATGTTTGGGAGTTGACAGGAACATAAGGGTTTCCTTATGATTTTTCTAATTATTTGGTGAGGGAACTTTTGAAAGTGAAATTTGAAAAAAAATTTAATTTCACTGCAGATAACTCAATGTAATTGTTGTTGGTGGTCGTATGGACAAAGGACGAAAGCATGTTAGGGCAAGGGGTCAATTGACCCCCAAATTTTTCTAACATTTTCTTTGAACCCCTTTGATTTATAACAAAAACGGGTGTAGCTTTGACTCCCTGGACTTTAATGAAAATCTTAATGCCCCCTAAATTTTTAAAAAACAACCATGGCAATTACATTTTACATTTTTAAAATGTTAACATTGAAGCAGTTTAAATAAAACTAATACTACTGTAAACTTAAATTTTAAATGTATTTAATATCTAAAATTTCACTCTCACCCCCTTATTTTTTTTTTCACATTCTAACTTGACTTAATTAATTTACTTTTAAAAGAACTTTTCTACTTTAAATTGAATTTTTCCCATATTAAGACATTTACTTCATTTATCCCGAAACTGTTTCATCTTGACAAATTTAATATTCTTATGAATCATGCTTTAATTGCTTGCACTTACTTTAAAATTACACTATTATCTCCCAACCCCCTCCCCCAAGTCACACTTTTTTTTACCTTTCTTAAAATAAGAGTTATATTTCTAAATTATAAAATAGTTTAGTACAATTTATTATTGTACATATAGTGTACAAATAGTGTAATATTTAAAGTAGGTCGTTAATAAATCCAATGAGCATATAGCTTAAAGACATACTTTTGTCGGGAACGTTAAGGGTTGGAATCCCCTCCCATACTGTGTATTTAAAATGCTGTAATTTGAAAAGAAAATAGGTGGTTAGTTTTTTCGTTCACTTTGTTAACGTCCATAAAAAAATGTTGCATACTGACATAAAGTATGAACATCAAAAATAAATGACATAAAGTATGAACATCAAAAATAAAATTGCAAAAATTGCTACGTTGTTAGTCACAATGCAATTCCTATTAAACTTACGAGCAACAAAGCTATTAAAATTTAACACAATTTTCCTAACTTTATAAATGTTAATGTTTTGATTCATTTATAATATAATTATACTATAAAAAAAAATCATCATATTACTTTATTAAATAAAATATAAAAATTAAAATACAATTTTAGCAAATTAGCTTCCCGTGCGAAGCACGAGTTACCAACTAGTAACAATTAAAGATAAAAAATAAGCAAGGGATTCATAGATTAGGGATTATAACAATTGTCTATTTATGCTTTTTAAATAATCTAAAAGGAATTCAATCTTATTCTTGGCTTCATTCACAAAAATATAAGGTTAATATGTTAATATCTTCTGTGAAATCGATAATAATATTGAAAACCTAATATATCTATCTTGTTAATATCTTTCGTGAAGTCGATAAAAACAAATCTTTGTAATCTTGTCTAGATTCTTGTACTAAAAACACTATAAATAGTTGAGTCATTTGTAGTGTTGAGTATCTAAGCAAAAGAAGCAAAGAAGTATCTTAACATATGTGTTGTAAATATAAATAACGAAATAATGAAAGATGAAAATTTTATGAATTTTAGGGGTGGATAATGTAATTTTGAAGGAAGTTCATTAAATTTCTCGTCCTCTTGTTAAATTTTGTCCAATTTTTTTACGTTCATCCAAAAATGTCCCATATTGCCAAGAAGTGTAAACATGTAGAATGAAATCGTCAAAATTGACATGTTGGTACGTACCTACATTGCAATTCCAAACTTAAGGGCACAAATGTGCCATTTGCCATTTGCTTATCTTTAATATTAATGATGATGACGATAAAAACAATATTTGGGCCCGCTAATCGGTAAATTTTGTCAAGGCCCATTTAAGGATATAGAGCTCTGTAAAAAATTAAACTATAATATCTTGTCTAGCCCAAGATAAACCTCGGTAATAGGTATCAAACCCTAATATATTGTCCTTATATAATCGATTTTCCTCGTAGAACATTATAGAATCAGAGCTGCTCTCTCTCCACTCTCGTCCCCTAAGCCTAAAGGAAGACTTCTATTTTGTTCTTCCCTCGTTCTCCCCCTCTCGACATGATACACAAATGATATGCCATCAATCAAATTAACAACCTATATCGCTATGATATCAATTTTCAACCAATTCTAGGTAATCTCAATTTTCATGAGCTAGGTCTCTCGGACACCTTATCTTACATTTTCATGTTATATATTACTTTATGAATCACATGATATATATACACCCAATTTGAGTTTATTTCATTCTATTCTAGACCAGACTTGATCAGATCGCATGTTTTGCCATTTATGAAATTATAAATCAATATAAAATTATCGTTCCAACTTGTTACTTAATATTTTTTACTAAATCTATGGATTTTTTTAGGGTGATGGAAGTACCTGCAGTGTCAATTTCTTAGAGATCGTTGTTCGTGATATATCAATTGAAATAATAAGAAGGTAATATAGTTCCCCACTCCGTAAACTTTCTTTAATTTATTAATTTCTTTTGTCGTATTTAGTTCGCAACTCATGTGCTTACCCGAAGAGTTCTATAACAATGACTATCTATAAGATAAATTTTATTTTTTCGATTTGCTTTTTCCAACTTGGTATATAAAGTGTTCATGCACATTTTCAATTTGTAAGTGTGATAGATTTTTTCGAAGTGTTAGTAACACTATGAAAGTCTTTTTAAAGCTCCATAAAGTTTTACATTTTTTGTAAATCTCAATTTTCTAAAACCACTCTTATTTAAACAAAATTTATTTTTGATGAGTCTGTATGTATGATGATTCATGTTACCCGTGGTATTAGGCTTTTATGTTGTGTTGCTTTTGTTCTTGACAAGGATCATCTTCTATTACATCAAAAACAAGAAGAAGAAAATTCTAATTTTCAGAAGACCTAAAAAGATTCTCTTGATCGACTGCGGGATCAGGGATGATGACCTGTTGAGCCTGAGCCTCAGTTTGAGTTCCATCACTGTCAGCGTCCCCCTCATCCTCAGCACTTGGGTCCTCGGTCCGTGCTATGATGGCGTTGATATTTTGGGGATCGATGGTAGGAGGAACCCAGGCAGGATGACCAACCTCCTCGTCACTCTCAGAAATCACGCCCAGAGCATACTCCGAAAAGGGGACGAGGTAATGAAGGGACCTGGCTACCTTGTAATAAGAGTCTTGAGTAATAAGTCGAGCAAGCTTCTCCAAATCTATGCCAAGTGATCTATCGGCCATGATTCTCCTTGCCAAATGCAAGTAACCATCAGAGAACATTGTAGCCGTCTCCTCGGCTATAGCATCTTGGAAGGCCGGGCTAGCCTTGTACTCTGAGAGGGTTTCTTTAATTTGTAGAGGCAAGCTGGCCTCCATCTCTTTGAGCCGGGCTCTAGTCATCTTGGCCTCTTCAGACTTGGCCTTGAGATCGGCTTGGAGCCGCTCAATTTCGGCCTACCCGGCCTTAGCCTCCTCCTCGGCCTTTGTACGCTCCACTTCGGCGTCATTCTCAGCCTTGACCTTGACCGCCCTCTCTGCTTCAAGCTCTTCCCTCAGGGACCTCAACAAGCCTGCCGCCTTTGCCTGCTCAGCCTCATTCTTTGCTACTTGGCCCTAAAGTTCTTTGATCTTGAGGTCCACAACTTTATGCTGGATGGCCTCATAAGCAGTGATAGTGCAAAGCTACAGCAAAAAACAAAAATTGTCAGTTATAAAAAGGAGACAAAGTTATGAACGAAGATGAGTTACAAGAAGACCTACCTCGGCGGTAAGGAGGCCCTTTCGATTAGCTATGTTCTCCTTATTAGGATGGGTTTCCACCATGTGCTCGAGAAGGTCCTCGTCCATAGCACGATGGACCACTGCGCGGCCTAGCCTAAGCTTAGGACCAGTTCGAGCTAACACATCCAATCCCCTCACGGTGGGGTGGAGTGCCAACTTTCTTACAACCTTCTCGGCATCAGGATAGGTCATCACCGTACGTGCAGTAAGCTCTTAAGTAGGAGCAGCATCAGCAGTAACCTTCTTCGAGGGAGGTTCCTCGGCAGAAGGACCAGTTCTCGGATGTTTCTGGCCTGAGGACCGCCTGACCCAGGTGGTCTCCTCGGCCACAGACTGGCCGGCATTCCTCACAGCCTCCTCGGCTTCAACAGTTGGTATCTGGAGGCTTTGCCCCTCTCCAATTTGAATCCTTTGCTCGTCATGAGCCTCCTCGTCCACGCCTCCCGGCGGTTTTAGGGGCAGTGCCACTGCTTCCTTAGTAGAAAGGATCACTTGGCGACGAGTGGCATCCTCCTGCCTTTTGGAGATGTCCGAGGAGCGGGAAGCCAGCCTCTTATTTATTAGCACAGCCAGGGGGCAGCCTCTTATTTATTAGCACATCCAGGGGGTCAAGCTTTCTCTGAGACATTTCTTACTCCTGCTCAGGCATCAAATCTGCAAATATAAAAAGGAATCAATTAACACACATTACGAGGAAAGAAGAAGCAAAAATAAAAAAAAAACTTTTTACAAATATGAAGTGGAAGAATTACAGCTGACGACTCCATCCACTGTTAGGCACTGGTCGTCGTTGAGTCTGCAAAAATCACAGTTGGCATGGAAGACCAACCCTGGATGTATCCTCCAATCTGGAAATCTATTACCTCTGGTGACAGGAATAATGGGAACTACCTCGTCCAAAGGTCCAGGCATAATTCCGGCCTGGACATAATACCTAGGATCACTCTCTAGGGTGGACCAACATAAAGTGCCCACCTCGATAAATTGTTTCAACTCTCTATCAGATTGTTGCTCCACTCAGCTCTCCATACTACTTTGGGCATCTTAGAGGGAGAAGGGAACTCCCAGCCCTGATGGCTCTCCACTCGAATAACGTGGGTGTTCCACCCAGCCACCTTGCTCAACATTGGAAAAATAAGTTTAGGCCGGTTGGGATCACTCCTAATCACTATCAGCCTGGAGTCAGACTTATAGCTAACGGTGAAGAAATGATGAAAATCTGTTTGACAAGGTTCAAAGCCTATACTACGGCATAAAACAACAAGCCGACGAGGAACCTCACGGCATTGGCCCCTAGCATAGCCGAGACAGCTTGCATATCCTCTAAGAATTCATTTATGAATGGATCTAGGGGAAGACGAAGATCCTGTTGAAATTGTTTCAAGAAGAAATTGACGTGATTCAAGCTATAATAAAAGTCAGTTGTTGCCTCCTAATTTTCAAGTGGGACCCAATGAGAATAACTTAAGCTTTATTCCTCTCTCGGCACCCCATACTTGGTATGAATTTCTTCTATCATAGGCTCCCTTGCCTTAATTGTTCTTGGTCTAGGAGAATACATCCTACCTCGGCTATTCCTCCCTCGGTCTCTCCCTCCTCGGCTTCCTGAACCCTCTCCCTCGTCGAAAGCATCTACAATATTTGATGACGTCGTAGGACCTGTTTGACGATCGGCACCACTTCCTCGTCTCACCATAGCTACACAACGAAATGACAAAGGGTCAGAAATTGGGCAAGGAAAGGGAAAGACGAGGATGAAGAAAAATATCCCTCCTCGTCATAACAAAGGCCGAGGAGGGGTCCTTACCCATCAATGGTGGACGATCTGAAGGGACAAATTGAAGATAGTGCAAGTTGATGTGAGCGGTTATATCAGAAAAGCCATGGAATATGAAGACATTGGGAGATTCAGCATCTATACGATCAATTCTCTGCCCTCTTGGGTACCTTACATCAGTTCTAGGGCTTTGATATCTCATCAAGATCTCTCCTATCACTATCAGGCTCACCATCAACCAAGGACCATCATATCGTTTGTAAATTCTATAATTTTTGATATTATAGCAGAAAATGACATTGGGATTACTGCTCCTGCTCCAGGTTCTGGCCATTTCTATATATGACGAAGGGGACGCAAGAAAGTTACTCAGAAACTCAAGAAAAACCTTCGAATTAGGACAACAATGGCGGACCCCGTGAAGAACTTAAACTAAACAACCCAGAAATCGAAAATAAATGCAAAAATCGACTGATAGGGAAGAAATTATACCTTTGATCGAAGTTTGATGAAGGGTAAACGGATGAAATCAAGTACAATCGAGTGAATCTGGGCAGCAATATCAAGAACACAAAGGGTAGTTTTAAACCTTGCTAGTTCGCTCCTAAATCTCAACAGTGATAAAAGAGAAGAATTGAATGGGTTTTTGTTTTTATACCCACAAATCTGGAGTGGGTACGGGTCAAGTCCGGGTCAAAACCGTTGCCTCCTTTGCATTAAATGAAAGTGGGTTTTTGAGGTGACTGTCAGGCCTGGTGAAACATGCCCCATCATTGTACGAATTAAACAGTGGACAGATGAAGCGACACTTGCCACGTTGACGCCCTTCCATATTCATATAGGCTGAGGTAGGGCACTACTTCCTCCTCGACATAGCCGAGCTAGGAAGTCAGGGGACACTGAACAGTATAAACCTATGTACGAATATGGGCTAGTCCGAGCAAGGACCAAGTGGATTGGGCCCTAAACATAATCCAGCCAAGAATGATGTACGAGGAAGGGAATGGGCTTCTCTACCTTCCTTGGCCCAAGCCTTCCCGTCATTCCCCAAGGCCGACCTAGACTTAGTAGGCGAAATGACCCAGGCCCGTCTCAATGCCGAGGGAGACCTACCTTCAAGGCCGAGCTTAGCTCCCTTGACGACAAGGAGGCCTCCTCGGCTATCGAAATCACTAGGAATTGGGCTTCCCCAGTTCCTTCATATTTCCTCCCCAGCTCATCATAACCGACTTGGTGACGATGATGAGGAGGGACCTCCCCGACGTACGTGCAGAAGTGCAGTTTACGTAATCCTATTCAAACTGGGACAGTGAGCAGTTATAATCCCCCTAGGATTATAACCACCTCTTATACAAATTCAGGTCCAACAAGGACTCATCAAGTATAATCCTCCTAGGATTCATATCTTATCTCTTAGCAATCCGATTCAACATGGATTATACATTGCTATATCTATTAATACAAGCCATAATTCACATATTTGAGGTACGTTATCTTTTGACTCTAAACTATTGTCAGTTGATTTCTCTCTCTATAAAAGCAAATACTTACTCTCACGCCGGAAGGCCTTCGCCGGAGAAGCCCCGGCGTAGTTTACGTGTTTGTTCTTCTGTTTCAGGCTATTCAATCGCTGGGATATCACATACTGCTGAATTAGGGCTGATCTGAACGTTTTTGACAGCATCAAATTTTTAATTTTTTGTAAGGCCCCATTTTCTAAAACAATTTTATTTAAAAAAACAATATTATTGACAACTCATATTAAAATTTATGTTAGCCAACCTCAAATCAATTTGGTATTAAGTTTTTTTTTTTTTGTCGCTACTAATGTTTTTTTATAATATTTTTAAAGTTACATATAAACATTCATTGATGTTTAAATACCCTTTTTATGATACTCCCTCCGTCTCGGCCGAAGTGTCCCAACTATCCTTTATGGGTGTCCCATTTAAAATGTTCTAACCCAAAAAAGGAAATTTTTTTATTACTTTTTTATTTGTGGGACCCACTTGTCATACTCACAATATATATCCACTAACTATTCCCTACCCCACTTTCTCTTTCCTACATCACTTTTCATACTCACAATATTTATTTCACTATACACTTTTTCTCTTTCCTACATCACTTTTCTTAATTTCCATGCATGGGCCATATTGGGACACTTCGGCCGGGGCGGAGGGAGTACTTTTTATGATAATCATTGTCATCAAGTAGAATATTACCAAGTATTTCATTTGCGTGAATTAATTACATCGTCACCTTAAACCAAATGCGCATTTCATTTGCAGCAATCATAAAGATGACTCATGCAACTACCAGCTGATCTGTTGAATCATATTTTGCTTCTTATGGCAATGTCGTCTGATGGAGCTAAGGAAATCGTCAAAGTTCTTTTGATGTAAGAAACCTTCACTTTCTTAAGATTGATCTCCCCTTTGTTACATAGGGACCATAATAAGTGAACTTTCAAAATAGTGTACATTTTAACAACGTTCCCACAACAAGCACAAATATTAGCTTATACTCCCTCCGTCCCATAGAGTTATCCCACTTTGACTTCCATGATCAACCCAATTGAACTTTGACCTTAGTTTAATGAAAATTTAGATATCCCTACGAGATTCTAAAATATGTTACTGATTCACCATGAGAGGTACTATCAATAAAAAAATTTAGATTTAAATAGCAATTTTTAGAATTGTATAGAGATATTTAGATTTTTACAATATTATGGTCAAAGTTTGATCGAGTTGACCATAAGGAGACAAACTTTCTGGGATGGAGGGAGTACAACAATGTTTGATTTTATGTTAAGTTCCTGGTCTCTTATGTGCAACCCCCCTCACTCCACAGAAAAAAAAAATATGTGCAACCCTGAGCTGTTTTACTGAGAATTTAGCATATTCTAGGACATTCTTCTACTACACAAAAAAAATAAGCCCCTTCGTATTTACTCAATTCTAGATGAGTGTGCAATGAATCTTGGGGTTTCTGAAATCTCTTTTGTGTGCTTCAGATCAAGAGGACTGAAGGAATTGGCTCTAAGGAAAGAAGTACTATGAGCTCTTTCATTTGGAAATCAACTTCCGTCAAGTGAATTATGGAATAGTAATGGCTTGATAATAAAAATAGGGTTTTGACTTGAATTGTACAACCTGCCAATGCTTCAATAAGAGATATTTGGTATGTAATAACCAAGTCTTTTTTTTTAATCTCGAGTGAACTTACTATGCCACTGCCTATGCCTTCCTTCCACCAGCTGTACCAACTCAGCCCGTATCTCTGCTACCTGAAGGGAAAAAGTATGAAGAAAGAGAAAGAAGTAGCAAGTCAAGTCTGGAATGTTCGCCGTACAAAAAAAGAAGAAGGTTATAGGGTCTATGCTGAGAGAGTGAGTTGGAGTCTGCCCAAGAAAGATCAAGGAAGGATGATTCAGGTTTTCAATGAGAAGCTGCTTAAGGATCTCAAGGGATTCCGAAGCCTTTGGTTTATTAAGCTTCTGATTTTGGTGTTCAACCCGTAATTGGTTATATATCTTGTTTTCCGGGGTAACAATTTTGTATGTCTAACTTGTACTTATTACAAAGATGCCTTTGCTTAGGTGTTCATTAATATTTTGGTTCAATCTTTTCGTATTTCATTTACACTAATACAATCAAATACACACTTCAGTTTAAGTCTGCCAACTTTTCATTACAAGTCAAGTGATATGTTGTGTTCAACTCTTAGGATTAACCAAATCATAAGAACACAAATGAAGTATTATAAGCACGACAAGCTTTATTTATTTTTTATATTTTTTTTTTGTTAGACAAATCTAAACAATCGAGCACAAAAGAAAAAGAATTACAATAAAATTGAAATACAATATTGAAGTGATTGTGAAATATAGGTTTGGGCTTGAACAGTATAGTGGGCCATGAGGTCTAGGATGGGCCACACGTGTTAAGGGTGACAAAGGATAATAAAGTGAATGATAAATGGTAATTTCTCTTAATTGGCGAGAACTATAGCCAGCGACAAGAATATGCCTAAGCGTGAGAATATGTAGTAGGCGGGAAGTACCCTTCGCGGGGAGTGACCTGACGAATGTGACCATTGGGTGACAAATACGTGGGGTTAGACTAGGCGACTATACTGGTATCATTCCTGTAGTAGGATTGTCGCCAGGCGACAACTGTGACTGACAATTGAGGAGTGATTGTGGCGTTGCCACGTGGATACCCCCCATAATGGTAAACAGTGTGATGTGACGGGGCTAGCAGTAATTTCCTAGCCACCCCCGGTTTAGTTTACCTTGTTTACTTGTGTGTAGGAGTCAAGACGAACCATCCCAAGAAGACCAGCCGGAGTATCCTCCATTGCAGCAGTGGGTTCAGCTCCTATGCAACACATTTTTCTGTGTAGCATTAGCTGGTTCCGTTGTCGGGACCTGAACATTCTTCGTGGGGTGGTTTGGTGGAGTTTGGAGATTGGAGATTGTTGGTGGCTTTCCGATGGTGAGTTTGAAGGTGGCATACTGTTGCTGTTCTTTGGTGGAGCTCAGAAAATCTTTGTTGTCAGTTTTGAAGTTGGAGTGAAGGCTGTTTGGTTGGGAGTTAAAGGTGGATTTGAATGTAGTATCTGTCAGAATTTGGTTTAGTGACTGTCAGTGTCCTTATTCTGTGGTGTTGTAAAGTTGTTTTGGTTGTAAAGGTTTTCTAGCTGAATTGTAGATGGTGTAAAGGTAGTTTGTTATCAGAAAGTTTACTTGTAAAGCTGTCAGAAGTGTTGTGCTGATTATAAAAAGGTGATGTTTGGCATGAACTGTTTGTTGAAAATATCCATTTGTTTGCTTGTAAGTTATGGTGATGGGTCAAGACAAAGCTACCCCCTCAAGGGCAGCTCAGAACCTAACGTTGGCAATCCCCAATGCTAAGGAAGCTCGTGCCGAGGCGGGATCTGACGGAGAGTTGGAGGCCCGTACCTCTCAGACTGACTCTCCTATAAGGCGAGCTAGAGAGCGAGATGAAAGAGCGAGAATTGAAAAGGCCAAGGCGGTAGATGAAGGGCAAGTTCCCGCAAAATCAAAGGATGCAGAGGTGAGGGCTAAGATAGACAGATTGAGGGTAGATAATGAAGAGTGGTTACGAGTTCTCACCAATAATCAGCAATTGAGGGAATTGAATGTGGAGCCTTCCCATATTCCTGAAGAGTTACTGGTAGGGCAGGCGGGGAGAGCCCCTATTGGCGGGCAGGAACGAGAGGCCAGCGCTAGTGTGGCTAATGAGCCAAGGCGAGCGAGGGACATGCCGCCGCCCAGAAGAAAGGCCGAAGATCGTAGGTGGGATCTTGTCAATGCGAGATCAGAAGGAGCCGTTGCTAAGAGGAAGGATGATGGTTTGGAGGCTAGGAGGAGGAAGAGGAAGAAAATATACCATAAATCAGGCAACTTCAGGGAGCAATCTTATTACTTTGAATATGAGAGTGAGGAGTCAGGAAGTGGTTCAACACATGATAAGGAGTATGTTCCCAGTCAAGCCCAGCATGTCGAGGAGAGATCCAATTCATCGCGACATCCTGACGTGAGGCGTAGAAATGAAAGATCACCGCGGGATAGGGAACGGAGGCGACAAGAGAGGAAGGATAGGGAGTACGAGAAAGAAAGGGAAAGGAGAGAAGCTGAGGCGTCAAAGGCGGCGGAGGCCGAGAAGTTTACTGAAGCCTTGAAAGCCACAGAATTGGCTAAGGCTGCTGAGATGGAGAAGGCAAAGAAAGAGGAGGAAGAAAAGTGGAAAAACAAGATGGCAGAAATGGCTAAGAAGATAAAAGAGTTAGAGGCGGGAACGAAGAAGGTTGAAGAGAAGAAACCTTTTCTGGCTCCATTCATTCAGAGTATCAAAAGTGTCGCCCCAGACCCAAGTTTCCGCGTGCCTAATTTGTCGAGTTATTCCGGAAAGACTAGGGCGATAACCCATGTTGGAGGATTTGAGGCGACAATGTCTATGTTGACCGAGATTGAGGCGATAACCCATGCTTTGGAGTGGTTCTTGGCGCAGCCTGAGGATTCAATAACTGGGTATCAAGATTTCAAGGAGAAGTTTTTAGCGAGATTTAGTGCATCGGGGTCACAGCCAGTACAGAAAACAGAATTATGTAGCCTCAAGCAGAAAGAGGGGGAGGGGATTGCAAGCTTTAAACACAGGTTCATGGGAGTGGCAAATCAAGTCGCTGATATCGGCCAAGGCGAGATAATTATGTTGTACAATACAAGTTTTCAGCCAGGTCACTTTAAGCAGGAGTTAGGCATGAGGTTGCCAAAAACTACGGGGGAGTTATATGAGAGAGTTAGAGGATTTTGTGGTGGTGCAAAAGTCAAGGCTAAAGGGGCTCAAGCGACAAGTTCGGTGGCCAAGAAGGTAGTGAAAGACAGGGTGGAAGTAGTGCGAGATGACAGGAAGGGATCTGGCGGCAATCGTGGGGGTGGTCAAGCAGGAGGTAGTAGAGGCCGTGGTGGTGGACGTTATGGAGGCCAAAATGATTATCAGCCAAAGAAGGCCATTAAGTACAGCCAATTGAACACTCCCATTAGCGAGATTTTGAAGAAGGTGAACCTCCTGAGCCTTTTCCCATTATACCGGGAATTGAGGGAGCCAAGGACCAAAGCAGTTATTGCGAGTATCATAAAGATAGGGGGCACAAGACTGATGATTGTTATAATTTAAGAAGATTGATTCAGGGGAAGATTGATAGGGGTTTTCTGAAGGAATACTTGGAAGAGAATGTTGGGCGAGATGATCAGCGAAGACCGGAAAGAAATCTGGTAGTTATTCATGACCCGTTGCCCAGGTGTCCCAATTGAACAAATAAATCATGACTTTAACGCATACGTTTGACGTTCCCCACTTTCCCGCCAGCCAAGATAGGGTAATCAACTTCTCCAAGCGAGAATTAGTTGTTACTAAAAGTCATGGGAGCCAGCCTATTATCATCACGATGTATCCAGGCAATAATATTGTGCAAATGAAGTTATGGTAGACTCTGGGGCAAGCAGGAATGTGCTTTATTATGATGCTTTTAAAAGGATGAATTACACGGAGGCTAATTTGGTTCCCCATAAGGGATATCTTGAAGGTTTTACCAATCATTCGGTCAAAGTTAAGGGGACGATCATGCTGGATATGGAGATTGGCGAAGGAAAGTTGGCGAGGAGCGAGAGCATTGAGTTCATGGTGATTGATCTCGTTTCCCCCTACAACGCAATAGTGGGAATTCTGTTCATGTTGAGTTTTGAAATGGTCCTGTCGATTCCCCATCAAAGGGTAAAGTATCCTACTTCCAATGGGATAGGCTTTTTGAAAAGTGAGGCGATCACAGTAATAAGGAAGCAAAAGGAAATGCAGAAAGCTAAGGCTGAGAGTACGATTTCCATGACTACCAAATCTGATTCCAGCCAGTTAAGGATAAACATGGTTAAGATTGTGGAGGTGGCGAATGATGATTCTAACTGGGTTATGACGGACAGTATGAGAAATGGCACGGCTATGATGGTGGCAGTGGCCAGCAAAGTTCCAGAGGTTGCGGCAAGTGGATCTGGAGGAGAGCGGGAATCTGATGCAGAAGTTTAGCAAGAATATATGAATGAAGTAGCAGTATGGCGAGAACCAGATGTCGATGTTCCAGATCAGGAATTGGATATGACTGGATGGCGAGAATTTGAGCCCGATATGGCCGAGCGAAGTGATGTTGATGAAGGAAGTTGTTTAGCAATGGAAGTAGTAAATGTGGCACCTAGCCTAAGTTATGCTAGGATTGTGAGGCTGGTACAAATGGATGAGCCAAGGATTGAGGAGATTGTTGAGGAGAATGTTGAAAAGTCCATGGATGAGACTAACGATGACTGTGAAACTATTGAGGTGGAAGACGCTCAAGGGCAACCTACTGGGAATGTCTTTGTTGATCCCAGAAAGGTAGGTGTCGCCAAAGCAAGGAAAAGGAAAAGAATAGAGGTTAAGACCCTATAAATGCAGGATGAGCCTGATATAAAGGCGGGAGAAGAATTGGAGGAAGTAGAAATTAATTGCTATTTTCCAGAACAAAAGATAAAGATTGGTAGGCAGTTGTCGCGCGATGAGCGGGAATGCTTGATTGAATTTTTAAAGGAAAATTTGGATGTTTTGCCTGGAGGCCTGAGGATATGAGGGGAATTGATGAAAGCGTAGCCCTACATTGTTTGAATGCTGATCCTAATATAGAGCCATTTAAATAGAAGGTGAGGCACTTGTCGCCTGAGAAAGAGTTGGTTGTGTTGGAGGAAGTTGAGAAGTTGCTGAAAGCGGGAATAATTGAGAAGATTCAATACCCAGTCTGGTTGGCTTGTCCAGTGATGGTGTTAAAGTCGAATAAGAAGTGGAGAATGTGTATTGATTTTACTGATCTGAATACGACATGTCCAAAGAATTGCTATCCTTCGCCAAAGATTGATAAGTTGGTGGATTCCATTGCTGGTCACAAGGTGTTTAGCTTTATTGATGCTTATTCGGGGTATCATCAGATCAAGATGGCTGAGGAGGATAAAGCGAAAACTGCATTTAGAACCCCGAAGGGAAACTTTTGTTACAAGATGATGCCATTTGGTTTGAAGAATGCGGGGGCGACATATCAGAGAATGGTCAATGAGGTGTTTAATTCACAAATCGGGCGGAATATGGAAGCATACATTGATGATATGGTGATCAAGTCTAAGGAGAATAACCATTTGCTAGATCTCGCCGAAACTTTCGAGAATTTGAGAAGGAATTCCATGAAGTTGAATCCTAGTAAGTGTACGTTTGGTGTGACTGCGGGAAAATTTCTGGGGTTCTTGGTAAACAGGCGTGGGATTGAGGCCAACCCCGAAAAAATTCAAGCTTTGATAGACATGTCGCCACCAAAGTCTATCCGAGAGATTCAACGATTGAATGGAAGGATAATCGCATTGGGGAGATTTATTTCAAAGTCAGCAGAGAGGTGTTTACCATTTTTCAAGGTGTTAAAAGGTGGGAAAAAGTTTGAGTGGAGCGAGGAATGCGGAGTAGCTTTTGAAGAAATGAAAACTTATTTAGGGAAGTCACCGTTGCTGTGTAGTCCTATTGATGGGGAAGAATTGTTTTTTTATTTGGCGGCTTTTGACTATGCAGTTGCTGTAGTGTTGGTGAGGGAAGATGGAGGTATTCAAAAGCCTATGTATTATGTTTCTAAGGCATTGAGCGAGATTGAGTCGAGATATTTTAATGCCGAGAAGTTGGCTTATGCGTTAGTGGTGGCGGCGAGAAAGCTGAGGGCTTAATTTGTCGCCCATACGATTGTTCTTTTGACTGATGCTCCTTTATGAAAAATTTTGCAGCAGCCAGATTCCGCGGGAAGGTTGTTGAAGTGGTCAATTGAGTTGATAGAGTTTGACATTAGATATGAATCATGCCGAGCTATTAAGGCGCAAGAATTGGCAGCCTTTATTGTTGAGAATTCATTTACTAAGTCTCAGGCGGAATTGGTGGAAGAGCGCGGAAAGAGGAAGGTGACAAAGTGAGCGGCGCCAAGTTTGGTTGAGGAAAAGGAGAGGCCGGCAGATTGCTGGGTTTTGTATGTAGATGGTTTATCCGCAAAGGATAGAGGAGGAGCGGGAATGATTTTGATGTCGCCAGATGCGGAATGTGAATATAAGAAGGCATTTAGGTTCAAGTTCCCGGTGTCCAACAATCAGGCAGAATACGAGGCGTTGGTGGCGGGAATTGAATTTGCTCGGGATGTTGGAGTAAGGAAGATCGTGGTTCATTCTGACTCTCAGCTTATTGTGAATCAAGTGCGGGGCGTGTATGGGGTGGTGAATTATTTTTTGATAAAATATTGTAACCTGGTGAGAAGCATTTTGAGCAACTTTGAGCTTTGGGAGCTTGTACAAATCGATAGGGTGGAGAATTCAGAAGCTGATGCTTTGAGTAGATCGGCGGGAAGCGAGGCAAGTGAGGCGGCTGCTGAGCCAATGGTGGAGTATGTTGATATGCCGGCAATTGATAGGCTCGTGATTATGGAGATAAATGAAACAGAGAAAAATTGGATGACGGAAATGACAGATTTTTTGGACAAGGGTGAATTACCATCTGATGAGGAAAAGGCTAAATTGGTAAAGGTGACTTCTCCATGATTTACCGTGCAGGATGGGATTTTGTATAGAAAATCTTTTTCAAAACCATTGATGAGATACGTAGAGCCAGGAATGGTGGCGAAAGTTTTGTTTGAAATTCATGAAGGTGTGTGCGGTGGCCATCCGGGAGCGAGATCCTTGGCGGAGAAGGTTTTGTTCCATGGTTATTATTGGCCTAGTTTGAGGAAGGATGCAGAGGAGTATGTGCGGAAATGCGAGAAGTGTCAGAGGTTTGGAAATATCCCGCGGCAACCAGCGACTGAGCAGACTCCGATTGTCGCGACTTGGCCCTTTGATATGTGGGGCATAGATTTGATTGGGCCATTCCCAAAGGCCAAAGGAGGATGCCAGCATGTGGTCGTCGCCGTTGATTATTTTACAAAGTGGACTGAAGCGAAAGCCTTGGCAACAATAAGTGAAGATAATGTGATCAAGTTTGTTCAAGAAAGCATTTGGTGCAGATATGGGTTGCCCAGGGCTATTGTCTCTGATCATGGAACGCAATTTGGGAAAAAATTTGCAGCGGAATGTAAAAGGATGAATGTAAAGCATTGGATGTCGGTAGTATATAGGCCGCAGTGCAATGGGCAGGCTGAGGTGGCAAACAAGCAAATTATTGCCGCCATGCGCAAGAATTTGGAGGGAAGAGGTGGTGCATGGTTAGAAGAATTGCCGACGGCTTTGTGGTATGTCTGAATCACTATAAAGGGCTCAACTGGTGAAAGAGCATTTGCTTTGACTTATGGATCTAAGGCCATGGCACCGGCCGAGATGGCGCTGTCGACATACCGAGTGACTTACTATGACGAGGCGAGAAATGGCCAACGAAGATGTAACGATCTTGATTTGATTGATGAAATAAGTCTTCAAGAGAGAATGATGATGGTGAATTATAAGCGAAGGATGAAATCCCAACATGATAAGTGAGTTAATAAGAGGTCCTTCAATGTGGGTGATTGGGTGCTGAGAAGTGCGGAGGCTACGGGGTCCAAGCCAGGTTTCACCAAGCTAAATGAAAAGTGGGAGGGGCCATTTCAAGTGTCCAAAGTTATTCGGGAAGGGACTTATCAGCTAAGGAAGCAGGATGGTGAAGAGTTGAAAAATGCTTGGAGTGTTGATCATTTGAAGCGATTCTATCAATGAAATTGTCGCGAGTTTCTGCAGTTAAATCTTTTGATTTTTTTTCTAGATAACAAAAGTTATGAAACTTTTCTTGTAGATCATGTGTTTTGTTTGTCTCACATTGACCGAAAAGTTATGTAGAATTTGTCATTCTAGAAAGATGTAACTCGTAAATATGATGGAAGAAGGATGGCGGGAATTATTCAGCGACATATTTTACTATGCTTAACATTTTTTTGTAAAAATCTGACAAGTTTCTGTTTTATGTTTCATGAATCAGCGAATGGAGGGGCGAGATATGAACAGGCGAAAAGTGATCAGGAAAGTTGCCATCAGAGTTGATAGCGAAAGTTGACAAAAGAAGTCGCCAATGAGCTATTATGATGAAAGCAAGAAGAAATTGCCGCTAATACTTGAAAAAGTTGTCGCGGTGACCTGGGGAGAGACCCAGGCACCAAACCTTGCGACCTGGGGAGAGACCCAGGCGCCAAGTTGTCGCGGTGACCTGGGGAGAGACCCAAGCACCAAACCTTGCTACCTGGGGAGGGACCCACCCGCGAAGACCTGGGGAGAGACCCAAGCGCCAAGTTGTCACGTTGACCTGGGGAGAGACCCAGGCACCAAACCTTCCGACCTGGGGAGAGACCCAGGCGCCAAGTTGTCGCAGTGACCTGGGGAGAGACCCAGGCACCAAACCTTGCGGCCTGGGGAGGGACCCAGGCGCGACGACCTGGGGAGAGACCCAGGCGCCAAGTTGTCGCGGTGACCTGTGGAGAGACCCAGGCACCAAACCTTGCGACCTGGGGAGGGACCTAGGCACCAAATTGAGCGACCTCGGGAGGGACCCAGGCGCCAAAAATCTTGTGAACCGGGAAGAAGCCCAGGCGCGCAAAAACAAAATGAAAGCAAAGATGGTAATTACAATGGTGGATGAAAATAAGTTAGGATGGTTGTCGCCGAGGCGATAAGAATAAGTTATGATGTTAGTGTGTGATGCGTCTAAGTTCGTCGCATGCAAACTCAAGTAAAACATAATGGGCGAGAATTTTAACTTGGGTGTGAGGCTGCCTAAAGACAAGCCTCACTTTTTTGAAGGGAGTAGTATGTATATAGAGATAAGATGGTAAGGTTCAATCTTTGATGAACTATCGAGGCAAAATCAGAGTTATCAAAAGAAAAGACAAGCGACATGAAAAAGTTTGAATGCAAAACGATTGGGATTTAAAACAAGTCATAGAAATCAAAGCAAGGAGAGAAATACTTACGACGGCGAGAATCAAATGATAAAGTAAAGCATAAGACAAAAGGTCGCAATAAGGCAACAATAAGATGATTACAGAATTGATAAGGCACGAAGGCCCACTATGGTGATTAAAAGTAACAATTGTTTGCGACAAATAAATACGAAAAGCAAGATTAAAGGACAGAAAGTAAATATTGTTTGATACAGATCCAAATCAAATTAAAAGTGTTTATGTCAATCACAATCAAGAAACAGAAGATCACTGGCCATTATAGGCGGCATTGAGAGCATCCTTCTTTTCTTGGGACAGGTCGTACCAAGCTGGAACGATATTGTCGGGACGGGTTGCAGGAACTTGCCATGCAGCTTTGCCGAGAACCGCATCCTCCGCCGTCAGTTGGGTTAGCTCTTCTTTGCTGTAAGGGACAAGTGGATGTCCCTTACGATTGTGATCACTGAAAATTATTTCGAAGCCCCATTTTGCTAGCCTGATGGGGGTAATGGCGGGGTCAGCTTCGGCAGCAATTGTCCTTAGAGTATGAAGAATAGCATTATCAAAGGCATCCATTTCATCAGTTTCTGCTTTGGCTTTCGCCGCGACAAGATCGTTCTTAAGCTTGGTAACTTGGTTCGCTTTCACAAAGCTGTCGTCTCTGAGCCGCTGGTTCTCGGCAGTAAGTTCGGTGAGCTTGGCTGCATCCGCTTTATTCTTCTCGTTATCGGCAACAAGACGAGCCAGATTTTCCTCTGCATCTTTATTTGCTTTTTCCAGCTCCTCCAAATAGGCTTTTCCCGCCGCGAGATCGGCATTAGCCTTGGTTTGTAGATCCTTAAGATCTTTGATGGAAGTATCCCGCCTGGATACCTTCCTTTTGTAAACGTTTCGCTCACGTTCAGCTTCAGTAAGTTCTACCTTCAACTTGATGCATTTATTGCTCAAACCCAGGATGGTGCTGCTAGCCTGCGAAAGGTAAAGCGACAATAAAGTGTTAAGGAAAAAGCTTAGAGAGGAAAAGTTAGAATGAAGAGAAAGGAAAATAAAGGTGGCTTACCAGAGAAAGTTGAATTCCCGCATGATATGCTGAATGGGTGGGATCCTCCCCTTCAACATAGGCAACCTGATCAGCGTCACTGCAGCGCTTCAGTGGCGCAGAGAGCCCAAAGAAGCAGAAACCGGCTCCAGCCACGATTAGCCCCTTGAGCTTGGGGATGTCATTAGCTTCCCGGCAAAGAGTTTTCTTACCCGCCTCATCTGCAGGAATTTGAAACCCCTCCTCCAGTCAGCTAGTACGGCGGCGAGGAGTTTGGCGAGAGGATGAAGGATGGGTGGGAGAAGCATTTTGGCCATCAGTAGGGTCAGTCACATTGGCAGGAGGAGATGGGGGCGGGATGTTGGTTCCCGCGGGATCCTCTGCTTGGACCCCATCAACCTCAATCTCCTGATCTTCAGCAGGAGCATCATTTTGAGTTTCATTTTCTTCTTCTTCATCCTCTAAGTTTAGGGTCTCGGGTTGACCCCCTTGATGTGGGGCGGAAGCAGAGGAAGAGGTACGCGGCCTTTTTTGCTGGCGGGGAGCGGAAGAGAGAGCTCTCTTGCGAGAACCTTCAGCAGCAAGGGTCCGCTCATCCACACCAGTTGGTGCGATGGGAATGACGAGGTCAGTAGGTTAGGCCCGGAGGCTTGCATTCCTGGCCAGAGCAAGACGCTTGGCCTCCTGCTCCGATTGTCCTTGGGCCAATCTCTTCTGGTTCATGTTCATGGTTCTATGCACTGCGAGAATAGGGAGAATAATTAGCGACAATCAAAGGTTAAGCTATAAATAAGAAAAAGAGAGAAATGGCGGGAACCATACACTGAACTACCCTCATGGCAAGACACAAATGTTGACCATTCCCGCAGACGGTGCACTCCGAGCTAAATTTGGCGCCAGTATGTAATTTCCAACCCGTCCAAGACTCAGTTTGATATACCACAACGCGCGGAGGCGTAGGCGGAAAGTTGTATGAGAGCCCTATTTGGCTAAGGAGGGAATGGTCAGCAACAATCTGTTGGCAAGAGAATAAGGCGGGAGGAGGATCGGCTGTGCCAGAGGCATCAACGAGAATTTGAAGAAATTGTTGTTTAAGGCGTTTCTCGTCTTCATCCAGAGCCCATTTCATATCAATTTTGGGATGGATTCCTTGCAAATATGTGGGGAGTGCACAGCCCACGTGAGAAATTATAAATAAAGGGTCACTCTGCCAATTATGTACTTTAGAAGGAAGGGGTGTCAAAATTTTTGGTCTCTTATACTGAATAGACATTCGAAGTTCATTTGTTTGTCTATCTTTCTGGGGGTATCAAGTGAATAGGTCTATTAGGAGATGAAGGGTTGGTTCTCACCTAAGGGCGCGACAAACGACAATGAAACAGGTTATGGCCTTAATGGCATTAGGATGAACCTCGGTTATGGCCGCCTGGGCCTTAAAGAGAACTAAGGAAATGAAAGGGTCAACGAGAATCCTAAGGCCCGTCTCTAGTTGCGAAGGGAAAACAACTATTCCGTCTTGTCTATGTCGAATGGCGAGAAGTGACATCTCGCCATCGTATTCGGCTATGTGATAATTCAAATGGTCAATATGGTATTTTCTATGATAGGGGGTGATATGAAGATTTTGGGAAGAATCATTTCCCGCCGCATTGGAGGTAGAGGGGTTACTGGCTAAAGTTGAGTTCCCGCCAGCTGAAGTTGAAGCACCAGGAGCTCCAAAGTTTGACATCTCGCCTGAATCGGAAGAAGAGACAATTTGTTTATATCTATTCCTACTAACTAAAGATCTCTCAGCAAAAAAGTCAGTATCAGAACTGTCAGAGTCTATGGGGGAACCATAGAAGCGACAAAGATGTTCACAAAGTTTACGAGGATTGAAAAATGTTTTGGACATGGGGGCTGAGGAATGAAGAAAGCATCTACCCCTAATTTCAATGGCGGCAATAATGGCGGGATCTACCCTATGGACACTTAAACAATTGACTAAGTCATCTCGCGGGATTCTCGCCCAAATGCCCCTAGTTAAGTAATATATACCTCTAGACTTCTGACACAGACCATATATGATTTGCCTAGCAAAATTCTTAAATCTGGCCATGGCGACAAACAGAAATGTAAAGAAAACAAGGAAAACTAAAGATCAAACAAATTACCTGGAAAATACGAAGGATCGTTGAGAAAGTCAAAGATTGGTTGAAGGTTCGTCGGAATGTTCAATGAACAGCCAAGGGGCTGGTTTTCCAGGATGAACAAGTGGGTAAATCAAGCTAATGAGTGGGTATTTAGGATCGAAATTCAAGGGAGATTCAAGATTTAGGAGATTTGATTGAAGAGGAACTGGGACAGTTGGAAACTAAATTGCCAGAGAAGGTTCTGCAGTGGCCGGAATTCGCAAGGGAGCTCTCGGAATCAGGGAGACGAAAAAGTGTAAAAGTAGGAGGGGGAAGGTATTTATATGAAGGGAATATTAAAGGGTTTCTTGGGAACAGTTAAAATTAATTGGCCACCAAAATTTTAAAATTCCCCCCATTTAATGATTTCAAATTTCAAAATGTCTTTTCATATGTCCCATCACAGCTGTCAGTCACTTGAATGGTCTACGAACGTGACACATGGCTTACAGGTGTCAGCCTTACCAAACATCTCGCGTAACCAAGATAGGTACGCTGGAAGAGAGGAGTAAGTTTGAATTTCTCGCCTGGAACATGAATGATCCAGGTCTCGAAATTGGGGGCTACTGAAGTGATTGTGAAATATAGGTTTGGGCTTGAATAGTATAGTGGGCCATGAGGTCTAGGATGGGCCACACGTGTTAAGGGTGACAAAGGATAATAAAGTGAATGATAAATGGTAATTTCTCTTAATTGGCGAGAACTATAGCCAGCGACAAGAATATGCCTAAGTGTGAGAATATGTAGTAGGCGGGAAGTACCCTTGGCGGGGAGAGACCTGACGAAGGTGACCATTGGGCGACAAGTGCGTGGGGTTAGACTAGGCAACTATACTGGTATCATTCCTGTAGTAGGATTGTCGCCAGGTGACAACTGTGACTGAAAATTAAGGAGTGATTGTATACGCGTTGCTTCATCGTGGATACCCCCATAACGATCAACAGTGTGATGTGACGGGGCTAGCAGTAATTTCCTACCAACTCTAAGGGTGGTTGTCCCAAAAGCAGGGGATGACAGACACATGTCCTATATGAGTATGGCCTATGATTTCATGGTAGTATAAAAACGTGAGAGGCAGCATTATTTTGTAAGTTTTACCATCCACTACTAGAAACAAGCCTTTCACCGACGGAAATTTCCGTCGGTAAATCCACATATCCGTCGGTAAATGTATATTACCGACGGAATTCGTCCGTCGGGTTCCGTCGGAAATAATTGGTTGGTAATACTGACGGACAAATTCCGCCGGTATTTCCGGCGGATTGTCCGCCGGAAAATCAAAAATTCCGCCAGAAAACATCCGTCGGAAATGAGTTAAGCCGGCCGGTTAACCGGAGCAATCGCCGGAGGTTACCGATGGAAATATCCGTTGGTAAATATTTAAAAAATAAATAAATCAAACCCATTACCGACGGTTATAACCGTCGGAATCCATAAAATTTACCGTCGGATATGTCCGTCGGAAATCTAAACCATAAACCGACGGATATGTCCGTCGGTAATGAGTTTTATTTTTTTAATTTTTATTATTTTCCGACGGATATTTCCGCCGGAAATTAGTATTATTTATTTTTTTTATTAATTTACCGACGGAAATTTCCGTCGGTAATCTGGCCAGATTTTAAAAAAAAAATTCTGTTTTATTATTAAACCACCTGTATAAGGCTGTAAACCTGTTTAAACAACCTGTTTTAAACAAATACAATTACAAACTACAAAACACACACAAACAACCTGTTTCGCTTGTACATCAAATAAAATACATATGTTTGTCCAAATCAAGCGACAGGGGAAGGGGAAAGGGGAAACGGCCGGGGAAAGGGGAAAGGGGAAAGGGGAAACGGCCGGGGAAAGGGGGAAAGGGAAAGGGGAAAGGGGGAAAGGGAAAGGGGAAAGGGGAAAAGGGAAGGGGAAACGGTCGGGGAAAAGCCGGGGAAAAGGGGAAAGGGAAAGAGAAACTACATATGTTTGTTTGTTTGTTTAATTACATGTCAATGAAAAATCATGTTTAACAACCACGAGCGCTGCCGCTGCTGCTACCGCTACCACCACCATGCATGTATAAACCTATTAAGATATTAATTAAAAAACAATATATCAATATATATAAAAATAAAAAGACAATTATAAAATGTAAACATTATATATATGACATTTACAATTAAATAATACTTACTGGCCACTGGGAGAGATAGATATTTCCATTTTTCTTTCCTCATTAATAATTGCGTCCAAATTAACCCTCCCGGATGGTTCACTACATCCAGAACCAGAAGTAGATCCCCTCCCTCCCGTCCTTGGTGAAACAAGACGATGGACAAAACCCGCAACCTTCCCTCTCTTTGAACGATTGCCACCTCGACCCGACATATCTAAACTAGTATATTATATATGTAGACAGAAAATATTATCAAGTAGAACAAAATTTAAATAGTAGGAAGCATTCAAAATAATGACTACATGTCCAAGCAAATTATGGAGTAAGATGTTTGCAGCCAATATACACTATGTGAAAAGAGTCCCACTACCACCATCACTACTACTACCACCACCACTACGTACTACCACCACCACTATTACCACTACTACCGCTACTACCACCACTACTACCACTACTATTACTAATACTAATACGTATACCACCACTACCACCACCACCACAAAATTAACAAACTAGAGAGGGGCAGAGAGAGAGGGTTTACATTTATAATGAGCTGGAGTGGAAAATATCAAGTCTTTTGCACAAGCATTTGGCCCAAAGATTGAAACTTTGAAAGTAGATTTACTATTATAATAATTAATCAAAGTTTCAATCTTTGGGCCTAATGCTTGTGCAAAAAACATGAGATTTTCCACTCCAGCATAACCCCATGGTAGTGGTTGTACGTGATAGTAGTGGGGTTGGCTTCTATCCCATCCCCCGAAATACACGTATGAATTGCAAATATCACTTTGTCTACTTGCTTTATAATCGAAAATCAAGAAATTTTGGCAGCATAACCCCATGATCTCCAAGTGCACGACGTAGACTAGGTCAATCAAACACTATCGATTAGAATCGATAGTGTGTAATCAACCATGTCTAGTATACACTCAGAGAACAATAGGATTAATGCAACCGAAATATTTCAACTATCGACTATTCAAGCAATTTTAATAGACAATAATAATATTTATATATATATGTATATGTATATTTTTATTTTTATTTTTATTTTTTATTTTATTTTTTATTTTTTATTATTATATTTATGTCCATTATTATTATTATTATTTATTATTATTATTATTATTATTATTATTATTATTATTATTATTTTTTACTTATTTATTTATTTTTTTCCAACAACCTTTTCACACGATGACATTCAAATTAATGACTACATGTCCAAGTAAATTATGGAGTAAGATGTTTGCAGTTTGCATTTAAATAGTAGGAATCATTTATTGTCCAAATCATGAGATAGATGTAATATTACATAGCATGTAAAGAGTAACCAAGTAAAATTGAAAATCATGAGATAGATATAATATTACTGTGATAAGTGATATAAAATGTAAACATTATATATAAAACATTATCTGAATTAAAACTAAACTGATTCATTCACTACAATCTTGATCACTATCACTACAAAATTCAATTTCTTCTACACTAGTTTCCTCGTCGTCGTCTTCTTCCCCATCTTCATCATCGGACCCAGATATATACCCTTCTCCTTCCTCATCCTCCACATTGTCATCATCGATTTCATTGAAAGTGACTTCCTCCCCTAGTGGACGGGTGTTTTCGGCCATTAATGCTTCATCCTCGACATTATCATTCAAGGAAATAATCGGAGGTATAGGCATTTCCTCTTCCTGATAACAATCATTTAATGATGAATCAATATTTGAAGTAGAAGTTTTTGCATGCAATGGTATATCAAAAGTGCTTCTTGCTTTGGTTTTCCATACGGCCCACCATCCGCTAGACTCTCTTCGTCGACGGGGGTAGGGGGTCATATACACCTGTTGTGCTTGAGATGCAAGAATGAACACATCATCACCATTATGCCTAGAAGAATGCTTTAAGTCAACGAGATCAAAAGTGCCATGTTTTGTAATGCCTTGCTCAGCGTCCCGCCACTCACAATTGAAAAGAACTACATAATTTCCAAGCAAGTACTCCAATTCAATAACTTCTTTCAATACGCCATAATAATCGAGATTTCCCTTGAGATTGACCCCGCTATTCCAAGTTGATTTCGTTTGGCCATATTCTTCGGTGTGGAATACGTAGCCATTGACAAAATATCCCTTATATACATTCACTCTTAAGGACGGACCGTGTGCTAATGCTTGTAATCTCCCAGCTTTTGCATCTCCAAGGTTGTTCAAAATCTAAATAAAAACACATAGATAGTAAAAAACTCATACTTCAAATTCTATTAAAAACATTGAATTAATGAATTGGCATTTACATAATTATTAAACCAGGAGGGAAATTCGTTGTCTGTCCTTATTGAAATCAATTCAGGCGCAATGTCTCCAGCCTGTTCTTCGAACATACTGCATTCAAGGAGAACATAAAGTTGCTTAGTTCGTATTAAAGTTATTAGGATTAACATTACTGTGCAGCAGATGGAGTTTCAAATCTCTCAGTAAGATAATCCAATAGCTCCTTGGTGGTTGTCGCCTTCTTGGTAGTCTTCGCAATCCACTTTGACAAAGTAGATCTAACCACCCCTAGGGCTTTCCGATCCATGAGTTCCCATTCTTCCTGATCTTCATCTTCCGATTTGACACCCTTCAGAGGCTTATAGAGGTCCTTGTTGTACAAGAGATCCTCAATCTGCATCCTCCAATATCCGTAGTCAGACCCATCGAATTTCTCAACCGCCTGTTTGTCCTTGCCCATTCTTGATTGCTTGGAACAACTCCCTTGATCTTGAAACATAAAACTCTTTTACCAGTTGTTGTGAATATGGCCCTCCACAGCCCAAGCAAACCACAAGAATAATAATCGCACACAAACAAAGCACAAAAAAACAAAAGCACAGAAAAGACACAAGAAATTGTTAACACAGTTCACCAATTTGATTGGCTACGTATGGGGGCACTACCAAGCCAGGATCTTGCACTATGTATGTAGAATTTGTGTTACAATGAGAGAGGGGGCGGAACTTTACTTATATATGACCTAGGGAACAAACCAAAACCTAAACAAACAAGGAATCCTGAACTGCTGAAAAATGGGCCCAGCGCGGCCGCCCTCCGAAGAAGCGCGGTCGCGCTACCGTCCAGAAACTCCAACGCCATTGTAAAATCCCCCAGCGCGGTCGCCCTCACTGTCCAGCGCGGTCGCCCTCGAAGAATTCCTCCCGAGCATCAGTCTCTGTCCAAGAGCGCGGTCGCGCACATAGCCAGCGCGGCCGCTCTTATCTCCAGCAATCACTGACGAATTTTTCCCCCTTGCTTCGATGTCTAACCCGGTTGGTCCTCTATCCCAACAAGAGGAAAGCTTCCACGCGTGCCATGTCATTAAAAGAGTGGCACGCGGGTAATTTCAGCTAATTTGCTCGTGGCACGCGCGTCTGATAGTAAATTTTCCAAAATGCACGTCCTTGGTGGTCGTTTCCATTAGGATGGAGGACGATTTGGTAACTGCCCCTTTCTATTTTGCTATGCCATTTCTATTTACTGAAATATGACAATTTTTTACACTATTACTCTAACTCATTCTCTCTCCACTTTAATTTTATACTCGCAGCATCAATAACTCTCTATTTCTCCCACTCATTATCTCCACTAACTCAATTTCATACTCACAACATTTGCACAACTTACACTTTTTCTTAATATCCGTGCCCAAACATAAATAGAAAGGGTATATGGGACGGAGGGAGTACATTCTTCTATGCATAGGAGAACAGTTCAATGGTTACTGAGACATTTTGGGTAGTCCGAAATAGCATATCCATGCCCGTAGTTTAGATCGTGGTGAAAACAATTTTAATTCATTTTTCAAGTCTTGTTCTCGTATAATGATGTTTCTCCAAGGGTAACTAATTCAAGCATTTTCATACTAAATCAATTATTTTTTGTTTGCAGGTTTACCGCTATCCAACTTGTCTGTAACATCTGGATGAAAAATTGGATAAATCAACTAAAGGAGGTTAGATGACTTTAGGTTTGCACTTTGTTAGAGTTGGATTTTACGGTCTGTTACTACCTTTGTAATTGAATTACCAAAAAAAATTCAAAATTGCTCTTAATCATTAGTAAATTTGAATTTTTTTTTGGTCATTCAGTTTGAGACGGAGGGAGTATGCTTTAAAAAACCAATCAGCTGCTTTTATGATTAATTTACCTTAAGACTTTTGAGTGGTTGTATTTGGAGGTCTAGCCATTACATTGTACAAGGTTTCCTCCTTCATGATATGCTATTATGACTCTGTTATTAATGTTTTTGTTGGAAAAATGTAAGTGGGTGTGAATGAAATATGGAAATTTTTTCTAAATGGGTTATTTGTTAAATGACAAAATTGAATGTGGGTTTGTATTTTACTCCATGAGAACATTGAAATCAAATATTTATTTATCCAAAATGGTTAATGCATGAATGATATATTAAGGCTCAAAGTTAATGGGTTGAAAGTGGGAAAATGTGGTTATCGCACATTGAATGAGAATGTAAAATTTAGCAAGTTTAGATACTCCTACACTTTTATAAGGGGTATGATTGTGTGTCATCTCTCTCACGCACAGGTGCATAGGGGGAATGCAAATCATGTACCGAAATGGGATACGGGCTACCGAACTCATGTGTATGTGGACACGAATGTGGTTCCTAATTGACCTACTCGCGCTAGCCCACCTTTTGCTATTTTTTTATTTGTGAATCACTTAAAAATGAAATGATCATGAACAGACTTGTAACAACCACTAATAAAGACTGTTTGATTTCTTCCTTTTGAACAGTCACACGAAATTAATTTGTGTTAATTTCTTGATTCATTATGACTGTTCATTTTGGGCAGTTTCGTTTATAAGATGGAGATCACAAACCATTTTGAAGATACCAGAAAACTTTCTTTGCAGCCTCCCCTCTCTTTCTCGTTTCATATTGTAGCATCTTTCCTTTCGACTCCGTGCATTTCTGCATCGTTGTGATACTATCTAGGCAAACTGCCAATTCGCCGGGAACTTTAGGTGCAAAGTGCCCCCGGTTCGCACGTTCTATCCTGGGAGACTCGCGTACTAGGCAGCCTCAAGCACTATCGGTGAGGGGATGAATAATTATTATGGAGACTGATTCATTAGCGCTCGTGAACAACAAATTATGTTACTGCCGTTTTGTTCCTTATAGTTTATTGTTATATAATTGTATTTTCAGTTTCTATAATTTTATTTCCTTCGATAATTGTAATTGTAATTCTGCCAACAGTTTTGTGCATAAAGTTTGTGTACCAAAAGTTGTTAGACAAATCTAAACAATCGAGCACAAAAGAAAATTACAATAAAATTGAAATACAATATACAACATAAAAATTAGCAAAGAAAAAACCGTAAGTCGTCGTCTTGAATTTGCTTGAATCCGAGCCGTGTTAGATACTCTCCTTAAGACTAATTCGCCCCCTCACTACGAGTGCTCGAGGTCTTCAATGGACGTTAGTTTCCCAGGATAGAACGGATGAACCGGAACAACTTTGCACTTAAGTTTTCCGGCGAATTTCCCTATGCTTGGACAAAATCACCATGGATATTTCTCTAGGAGGCCAAAGGAAGAAGATAACAAACTATAAGAGGGAGGTGGAGAATTGATGGAAAAAGAAAATCAACTTTCATTATTGTGGGTGTCTCTACTTATAGCTCCACTAACTCTCCCATGAATACCCAATTAATCTTAGTATTAATATGAGACTCATTACTTTCTATTCAAGAAGTTTAATACCAAATTTTGTAACCCCAAATTCCAAAGTAATGATCCATATTGATCACTCAATTAATCTAGGAATTATGGGACATCAATAGTGGTGTTAACTTTTAAAAGTTACACTTTAACCCACTTACTTTGAGCTATCATATCTTTCTCATCCAATACCAAATTGGACATCTAGATATTTCATTTTCATGTTCTCACAACGTGGAACATGAACTCACTATAATCTTTGTCAAACGACAAACGATTCATGTAAGGAAAATATACAATTTCCTTCATATATAACGAATTTTTCCAACAATTCCCCACATGAAGAAAATTAATGACGAGTTTGGTGATAGAGTCCGGCAGACGAAAACTTGCATATGATAGGTGTGGGAATGCCCATTGAACCTTCGCTCGTACAAGCATATTTACTCTACTCGCAAGTCGATAGACGCGATGTCCTTGAACCGTTATTCTTTTTGTGTAGCCAATCATATACTTGACACAAGTAACGTCCTAGCATAGTTCAATTCTCATAGCTATGTTCATTCATGGCCTTGAACATTTTGCCTGGTTCTGTGAGAGGGTCTAAGAATTGAGCCTTACACAATTCTCCTAGAAGCGGCCCCACTTCTCTCTCACATAGGTGATTTCTTAAAGGTAACCCGTATTACCCCACTCGAATTTTCGACGCGTAAGAATCATTAGAAGCTATAAGCTTATCCTTGTCCTTTCGGGATGTCACTAACAGGAATGGACTTGGGGTTAGTTCCCCCACAGTGACGGTGCAAGTCTTTTAACAGTTAGGTTGTCCCATTGAATCTAGTTTTTGGGATCTCCAGTCATCTAGATTGGGTTTTCCGTTGTGTTTAACTTTTAAGAGGCTTACGTCTCATTCCCCTCATCGAACTTTCAACTAACTCTCTATTTAACCCTTTGGTTAACGGATCCGTTTATCATTTGACTTCACATTGTCAAATTAGTTGAGAGTAGTTGTTTAATGGTATTATGTCTTAGACATAAATGTCTAGACTACCATTACACACATTGCTATATGTCTTTTCAATCATAAATTGACTTTAGCAATATACCATCTTGCTAACACAAGCCTTATCCATTTGATAATTGTTAACTCAAATTCAATTAAATCCCAGCCATTCCATATTGATCATTTCAAAAATTTCAAGAATATCCACCTAATGACTTGTTTAACGACAAGTCGATTAGTTTTCTTTGAATTTGAATCAACAGATCAAACTGACTAGAATTTTCCTTAGTTAACATATCGTTTTTGGATTTAATTAAAAAGTGACGTAGTCAATCTTGTTTAAATCCACAAAATCAAACCTTTGATGTCATTATCTTTGTACTTGTCTCAAGTCATACAATGACTTTACAAACTAGCACATTTTCTTCTAGGTTCCATTTCTTAAACCGTTTCAACACTTTGATCTATTTCATTCAAAGTATCATATATTCACTTCCATGAATTTGACATCAATACTTGATTTTCATTGATTTTATTTTCTTTTAATTTTTATATATATTCAAACTTATTGAATCATATATAACAAACCAATATGCACAATTGTTATGAACATAACTCTTGAAACATAATCCACCATTTAGTAACCAAATTCAATTTCTTTGGTAATTGAACTTGCTACTTTGCGAAACACCCCACATTCACAAGTGTAATTAGGCCTACGTTTCCATACTTCATATGGACATCTCATTGTTTTCTCGGGGAAACCTCTCCAAAAGGTAATTCTTTTCCAAAATATACCCACCCTCACATTTTCGGAGTAGTCCCAAAATTAGCAATAATGCCAATTTTCATTATTAACACCATTTGATCATGATGTACATTGTGGATACTTTGTTTCATTGCTCATGTACAACAAACCCCCCAGGTTGTTCTATGTAAATTTTCTCTTCTAAATCGAAAGGTTATTTACATCCATTTGATGTATTTCAAATTCTGCTATGCAGCAATTGCAAATACAACTCTTTATTTTCGTGATGAGAGAATAAGTATAAAAGTAATCAAGGTCTTCATTTTTCTTGTAATCCTCAATTACAAGTCTAGCCTTGTACTCATTGATTGTTCCATCGGTCTTCATTTCCTCTTTGACAATTCACTTATATGCTAGTGATTTACTACTCGGAGGTAAATCTACTAGTTTCTAAGTATGATTTTCCAAGATTGAATCAATCTCACTTTTAATGGCCTCTTTCCACAAAGATCCTTCCAAAGAGCTCAATGTCTTTATCACTTTGTGATTCACTTTCTAGCATGGAGGTTAGAAAATACTGGCCATAGAATTTTCTTATCCTACTTCATTTGCTATGTCGAGGTTATACCTTTTCTTTATCATTCCTCATGATAAGTTGTTGTGTATGTAAATGTTTAGATATCTTCAATACAAAAATCAGATGAAGGAGATTAAAGCGAGGTATGCCGAAGCAAATCTCCTTAAGACAATATTTCGCCTCCTTAATTGTGAAAACGGATCGATGGCGAATGTCTCCCAAGATACAACGCTTTTTACCAAGAGTTAGTGTGCACTTTAACTAACCTTGACGGGCGAACCAAAATAAGACTTGCTCTTAGTCTTCAAACTTTAAAGAAATGAGGAACAAACTCTTTGAAAGTGAATCAAGAACACTTTGAATGAGGGAGAGAGAGAATTGGATTCTTGAACAAAGATTGTAACTTGGATTTGATAACAACTTGAATGGATTTACTTGATGACTGAATGAAGGAATAGGGGTCTCTATATATAGGGTAGAATCAAGCCAGATCAGTTGTGATTTTTCCACAAAAGTCATACCCTTTCAAGCTGGCACCTATTCAGACTTTAATCTGAACGGACAGCACCTGCTTGGCCGAGCACCATTGGTGCCTCATCCGAGCACAGGCAAGTTGCTCGGCCGAGCACTTTGGTGACTTTCCCAAGCAGAGGCCAACCGAGGATACTAGTTTCTGGTCTGTCATGCTCGGCCGAGGCTTATGCCTTGCTCGGCCGAGCAGTTCAAAGAATTCGAACAGTCGTGTCTTTTCGATTTTAGACCTTTGACTTTTCAATTCACACCCTAATATTTTTCCAATATTCCAACAATCCCCCACATGAATGGAAGAAGTCGACACGGAAAAGAAAGAAGAAGAAGAAGAGCATAGCTGAGAAGTAAATGCATCAAGATAGGTGGCTTTCGCTTTGAACCTTCTTTAGTAAGAATCTATCGAGCTTACTTGGCTGATCAGTGTACGTAACGTATTGAACTGTCAGACGTTATTGTAAGCTTAAACAATAGACCAAACACATTTAAATCTCATATAAGATTTTGGTTCTCTATTGTGTTCATTATTTCGGCCCTGAACTTTCTTGGTTCTGCAAGTGCTTTAGAGAATTTGCCTAAGTAAAATTCTCAACGAACCGGCCATGTTCACACTAACATAGGTGATGTGCTATAAAGAATATCCTACATTACCCCACTTGTACTAATTAACAAGATATAGTCATCATTAAAAGCAATAGCTTAACCTCTACCATTTTGTAGGCAGCACTTTTGCATCATATATAGAAATGGGATGAAGATAAACTTCCAAGTGCTTCCCTCAAATCAATCATGACTTGTTTTTCCTATTGAACCTAGTCCGTGGGATCTCCAGTCGCCAGGTTAGGTTTCTATCAAGTTGATTTATATTTGTTTAGGCTTTAGCCCCATTTCTTCCGATGCACAATTTATTCTGTCCTTAGATAAACCTTTAGTAAATGGATCCGCTAGGTTATCCTTTGATCGCACGAAATAAATCGAAATCGTTCCATTGGAGAGTAACTGTCTAACGGTGTTATGTTTACGACGTATGTGTCGAGATTTTCCGTTATATATATAAAATTCTCTGCCCTTGCTATAGCTGCTTGATTATCACAGTGTATACATATAGCAGGCACGAGTTTTGGCCATAGAGGAATATCTTCTAAAAAGTGTCTAAGCCATTCGGCTTCTTCACCAGCTTTATCTAAAGCAATAAACTCAAATTCCATCGTTGATCGAGCTATACATGTTTGCTTAGAAGATTTCCACGATATGGCACCTCCACCAAGAGTAAATACATAGCCACTAGTAGACTTGGATTCATCTGTATCAAATATCCAATTTGCATCACTATATCCTTCAACTACTGGAGGATAATTGCTATAGTGCAATGAATACTCTCTAGTTCATTTTATGTATCCTAAAACTCTTAATAATGCATTCCAATGCTCATTATTAGGATTACTAGTAAAACGACTCAGCTTACTTACACCATAAGCTATATCCGGCCTTGTACACTGCATTAAGTACATTAGGCTTCCAATGATTTGAGAATACTCTAATTGTTGCTTCGCATTCCCATTATTCTTATGAAGAACTATATGGGGCAGAAATGGATTATTAGTTTCTTTAATTCCGTGAGAATTAAATCTCTCAATCATTTTATCAACATAATGTGTTTGAGATAAACTAATTCCATTGGAGGTTCTTGAGACTTTCATTCCCAAGATTACATCTGCTTCACCTATATCTTTCATATCAAAGTTATTGGAAAACATTTTCTTTGTTTTATTTATAACATCAATGTCATGACCAAATATGAGCATGTCATCTACATATAAACAAACAAAAACATATGTGTTACCAAATTTCTTTGAGTATACACATTTATTACATTCATTTGTGATAAAACTATTCCTAATCATGACATTGTCAAATTTCTTATGCCTTTGTTTAGGAGCTTGCTTCAAGCCATACAAGGACTTAACAAGTTTGCATACCTTGTGCTCTTGTCCTTTTACTTTGAAGACTTTAGGCTGCTCCATGTAAATTTCTTCATTCAAATCACCATTCAAAAATGCAGTTTTTACATCCATTTGATGTATATGAAAATTATACAAATCTGCAATGGCTATTAAGATTCGAATTGAAGTAATTCTTGTAACAGGAGAGTATGTGTCAAAGAAGTCAAATTCTTCCATTTGACGATATCCTTTTGCAACAAGACGAGCCTTGTATTTGTCCACGGAACCATTCGGTCTTAATTTCTTTTTGAAAATCCATTTGCAACCTATTGGTTTAGAACCCTTGGAAGATCAACCACTTCCCAAGTGTTGTTACTTAAAATGGATTCAATCTCACTATTTACAGCTTCTTTCCAGAATGTGGATTCAGAGCTGTTCATGGCTTCCTTAAATGATTGAGGCTCGTCTTCAATCATAAAGTTAGAGATAAAATCTGGACCAAAAGTTTTAGCAATTTTAGCTCTCTTGCTTCTTCTTGGTTCAACATCTTCATTATTTTCAGAAGTGCTTTCACGTGGTCTCTTAGGAGTATTTTCACAAATATCCTTTTTCATAGGGAACACGTCCTCGAAAAATTCAGCGTTACGAGATTCAATTATTGTATTGACATGAATGTCATTTACTTCAGATTTGTGTACTAAGAATCTGTACGCACTGCTATTCATTGCATATTCAATAAATACACAGTCAACGGTTTTAGGTCCTAACTTTGACCGTTTAGGAGGTGGAACGGCAACCTTTGCGAGACACCCCCACACTTTGAGGAATTTATAGGAAGGCTTTCTTCCTTTCCATAATTCATATGGTATTGAACCAGTTTTCTTGTATGGAATCCTATTCAACACAAAGTTAGCGGATAACATCGCTTCCCCCCACAAGTTCTATGGTAAACCCGAACTTCCAAGCATACAGTTAACCATATTTTTGATAGTTCTATTTTTCCTCTCAGCAACACCATTTTGCTGTGGAGTATAGGGTGCAGTTGTTTGATGAATAATACCAAATTTGGAACATAGATTACTAGATTCCGTTGATTCATATTCACCACCCCTATCGGACCATAATATTTTAATTGACTTTTCAAGTTGATTTTCAACTTCAGTTTTGTAAGTAGTGAAAGCATCCAATACTTCATCCTTACTACTTAGCAAATAGACATAACAATATCTACTTCGATCGTCAATAAAAGTAATAAAGTATTTCTTACCGCCTCGAGTTGGGACAAACTTTAAATCACATAGATCACTATGGATTAATCCCAACAGTTGGCTAGTCCTTTCAACTGGTTTAAAAGGTTTCTTTGAAAACTTTGCTTCAACACAAACTTCGCATTTGTGACCTTTCATTGAGTTAAGTTTTGGAATAAGTCCTAAACCAACAAGCTTTCTCAAAGAAGCACGATTCACATGTCTTAAACGACCATGCCATAAATTAGAAGACTCGGACAAGTAAATAGAATTGTCAATTTTATTCATCACTTGAGGGTACAAATATGTGGACTTCTTGTCCACTACAACAGCATTTGCCTTAAATAGGCCATCTAGCAAGTATCCCTTTTCAACATACATACCTCCCTTAGTAAGTACAAACTTATCGGATTCAAATACAATTTTGAAGCCTTTCATACTAAGTAAAGAACCAGAAATTAAATTCTTTCTTATGTCGGGTACATGTATCACATCATTGAGAGTAAGCTCCTTTCCCGATGTGAACTTCAAAATCACCTTCCCAATGCCTTCAATCTTGGAAGTTGCAGAATTTCCCATATAGAGAAAATCTTCGCGTTCCATCTTCTTGTATTCTACGAACAAGCTTTTGTCGGCACATATGTGACGAGTGGCTCCGGTGTCCACCCACCAATCCTTGATGTTTGACACCAAGTTGGCTTCACATACAACGGCAGACAGACTTACTTCCGAGACACTCGTAGATAGAGTATCTATTTCAGTCATGTTTGCTTGGGGAGGCTTCTTCTTCTTGCTTTGACAATCCTTTGCCCGATGACCGCTTTTTCCACAATTGTAGCAGTCCCCTTTGAACTTGAAGCGTTTGTTGCTGTCATTACTTGACTTCTTCTTTGAAGAGTCATCATGCTTCCTCTTGTTGTTCTTGGGTCGGGATTCTTCCATCATGTTAGCCTTTGCTTCCATGTTTCGTGCATTGGCTCTCTTTTCGGCACTTCGATTGTCCTCTTCAATGCGAAGACGAACTAGCAAGTCTTCCATTGACATCTCTTTGCGCTTGTGCTTGAGATAGTTTTTGAAGTCTCTCCATGAAGGAGGCAACTTCTCAATCATACATGCAACTTGGAAGGACTCACCCAATTGCATCCCTTCAACTTCAAGGTTATGCAATAGGACTTGCATCTCTTCGACCTGATTCATTACAGTTTTAGAATCATTCATTTTAAAATCCAAAAATTTTGCAACAAAGAACTTCTTTGTTCCAACATCTTCAGTTTTGTATTTCTTATCGAGAGAATCCCAAAGTCCTTTTGCAGTTTGAATGGAGTAGTACACATTATACAATGTGTTGTCTAGTCCATTCAAGATGTAGTTTCGGCATAGATAATCTGCATGTTTCCATGCATCAATAGCCATTTATTTATCCTTGTCTACTACACCTTCAGCCGCTACGAGACATTCTTCTCGTAAGAACTTCACTAGTCCAAGCGTTGTGAGATAAAACAACATTTTCTGTTGCCAACGTTTGAAATCAGCCCCATTTAACTTCTCCGGTTTCTCGTATTGCAAGGCCAGTGGCATCATGAGTTGATTAGCACTTGACGTACTCCCTATTGCATTAGTATTCGTTGCAATAGTCTCACTACTAACGGAGTCATTTCCATTAGCCATTTTCTGTTACGAAAACAGAAAATCCAATAAGAAAAAGATGAAGTAGAGAAGATAAAATCAAAACAAATACCTGGAAATATTGTCTTAAGATTGTTGTGTATGTAAATGTTTAGATATCTTCAATACGAAAATCAGATGAAGGAGATTAAAGCGAGGTATGCCGAAGCAAATCTCCTTAAGACAATATTTTGCCTCCGTAATTGTGCAAACGGATCGATGGCGATTGTCTCCCAAGATACAACGCTTTTTACCAAGAGTTAGTGTGCACTTTAACTAACCTTGACGGGCGAACCAAAATAAGACTTGCTCTTAGTCTTCAAACTTTAAAGACATGAGGAATAAACTCTTTGAAAATGAATCAAGAACACTTTGAATGAGGGAGAGAGAGAATTGGATTCTTGAACAAAGATTGTAACTTGAATTTGATAACAACTTGAATGGATTTACTTGATGACTGAATGAAGGAATAGGGGTCTCTATATATAGGGTAGAATCAAGCCAGATCAGTTGTGATTTTTCCACAAAAGTCACACCCTTTCAAGCTGGCACCTATTCAGACTTTAATCTGAACGGACAGCACCTGCTCGGCCGAGCACCATTGGTGCCTCGCCCGAGCACAGGCAAGTTGCTTGGCCGAGCACTTTGTTGACTCGCCCGAGCAGAGGTCAATAGAGGATACTAGTTTCTGGTCTGTCATACTCGGCCGAGGCTTATGCCTTGCTCGGCCGAGCAGTTCAAAGAATTCGAACAGTCGTGTCTTTTAGATTTTAGACCTTTGACTTTTCAATTCACACCCTAATATTTTCACAATATTCCAACGTAAGTTTCTTCTTCTTCTATTGAATTATGAATCCGTTTAAATGAGTTTGCCTCATCTCTTAATTTATACGGAAACATATTCTTAAATAAAGAAGCGCTTCAAGATTCCGTTAATTAATCTTGAATTCATACACAAGAATTCTATAATCACAATTATTGTAAGCATACCCAACCATATGCAATCAATAGTATTTAGTGTAACATATACACAAACTACATTTAGTTGTGTTTTATCGCTACCTCCTTATTAAGTTGATTTCCAACTTTTTCTTTAAAGAAATAAGATCAAATATTTTTCTCTTAAGCAAATATTGATAAATGTAATAATTTACACGTTACCACCATGTGTTTGAATAATATTCACATCATAAGCATCAATATGCTTTGATTATATTTCTTCAATCACCTATCACATTTTTTTTGAATTCCTTTTGAACGTAAGTAATATGATCTATCTAACGAGACTTATTCTCATTATTGATCACTAATTCAACTCATCTGTTGATACAATTCCATTTCATTCATTTAAGCATCATGAATTTCATTCTTGATGACATCACAATTGTCACTCACGACACAAGGTATATGCTTGACTTTTTCAAACAAGTTTGGCTTTTTATACACGTTTGACTTTTCAAATGATTTTTACATTTCAAACAAGTTTGACCCACTTTGCCTTTGTATTAAGCATTTAGGCATGCTTCTTCACCTTTGCTTTTGCCAAAAGAAATGTTAGACAACTTTTTCTCCAAAGTTCTATTTTCTTTTCCAACACAAAGACGAATAGCACACACCTCAACATTCATTTCCATTCATTATGTTTGAGGTGATTTTAAAAATATTTTCAAGTGGAAAGCAATTTCTCAATTATTGTCATCACTTGAGAATTTCACTCAACACCATCCATTCTACATGGTTTTCATGGAATACTATTTCCACTTCTTCCATATGATTTTTATTTTATTTATGGAGTCTACTATTTAAAAACAAGAAAGCGGATTACGATGATTTTCCAATGCACCCACATTCTCGATTTTATATTTATACTCCAACGAATCCCACAAATGTTTTACAATTTTCTTCGTACTATATATGATTTATAATGAATCCGAAAATTCATTAAGTATATAGTTCCGATAAAAAAAAATTCACATGCTTCAACCGCACTCACGACTTGAACATCCATCACATTTTCACCTAACTTTGTAGGATCTTCCAAATGAAACCTCTCTAAGTTCAAGGTGGTCAAGTAGTACATCTTTTGTTGCCATCACTTAAAGTCGAGGCCAACAAAATTTTCTAACTTCTCACTATGGTGATCCGATATATTTGGAACAACCACATTCCATTAGAGATTTGTCTCCACACAAAGAGCCTTTAATTTTTAACAATTATCACTTTGTTGTTACAAATATAACTCTCTAACTTAATTAGAGAATTCACTTTAAAAATAAATTGCTAATTCAATAGGAGAATTAACACAATTTATTTCTCATAACCACTCATATTTATAAACCTCTAAATTCCTTAATGGAAATATAATTGAAGGTTAATTATTCCAAAACTTTAAAGGTCTCATCTTGGAGTACCTCTAAATTAGAGAAATTACCTTCTCATTCACCAAATACACAATTTCTTTTAGAAGTTATACTTCTAAATATATTGTGTCATTTGTCATCAACAATAGGATTTAACCACTTCCTGTAAGAATTCATATTATTTTTAATCTTTTGACATTAGTCACCCATTTTAATTATAGGTTTTAACAACTTCTCCGAAGAAGCCCTATACTTTAGTCCTTGTGATATATGTCAATCTTCACAGCAATAGAATTAACCAACTTCTTTCAAGAAGCTCTATTGTTTTAATCTTTGTGACTTTTGTCACTATTGACAATAATAGGCTTTAACAACTTCTTTCGAGAAGCCCTATCATCTTTGTCAATACATCGTATAAACAATGCAACGTTAAAGACTACATCTTTATCCGTTCATCTTCTCAACTTAGTTCAAAAGAACTTTTCATTTATAAAATGCAACGTTAAAGACTAAATCTTTACCCGTCCATCTCCTCAACTTAGTTCAATGAACTATTCAATTTTTCTCAACATGATTCTTGTGAATCATAAGAACGTTAAATATGATATCTCTAACCGTTCATTTTCTCAATTTAGTTCAATCGAAGTTTTTAATTTTTCTCACTACAATTTTCATGAACCATAAGAGATCTATCATTCATTGTATAAACACTAGAAGTGGCATCACCACAACTATTTTACACAATCATTGCAACATCCTTGATGTTCATCCGTAAGTCAATACATCATTACTTCTTTCAGAAACAGTTTTGTTCCGAAATTTATATATTAATATCTATATAATAAAATCCGATCTCCACCGTTCAGAATATTCTCCTATGAGTCGTGAACATGCACACCAAATTTAAGTCCTATCCAACGGTTAAAGAAACGGGAAAATAATTTTTACCACAGATGATCACTGAAAAAACGTGATGGAATTTTCTTCCGTCTCGTCCATCATTTTTCAATTCTTTTACCTCTTTCTTTGATTACCGCTCCACCGGATTTCTAAATCTGTAATTCTTTCTCAAATAGGGAATTAGTCTTAAGATTGTTATTTGTCAATTGTTGGAAAAATTCGTTATATGTGAAGGAAATTGTATATTTTCCATACATGAATCGTTTGTCGTTTGACAAAGATTATAGTGGGTTCATGTTCCACGTTGTGAGAGCATGAAAATGAAATATCTAGATGTCCAATTTGGTATTGGATGAGAAAGATATGATAGCTCAAAGTAAGTGGGTTAAAGTGTAACTTTTAGAAGTTAACACCACTATTGATGTTCCATAATTCCTAGATTAATTGAGGGATCAATATGGATCATTACTTTGGAATTTGGGGTTACAAAGTTTGGTATTAAACTTCTTGAATAGAAAGTAATGAATCTCATATTAATACTAAGATTAATTGAGTATTCATGGGAGAATTAGTGAAGCTATAAGTAGAGAGACCCACAATAATGAAAGTTGATTTTCTTTTTCCATCAATTCTCCACCTCCCTCTTACAGTTTGTTATCTTCTTCATTTGGCCTCCTAGAGAAATATCCATGGTGATTTTGTCCAAGCATAGGGAAATTCGCCGGAAAACTTAAGTGCAAAATTGTTCCGGTTCATCCGTTCTATCCTGCAAGACTAACGTCCATTGAAGACCTCGAGCACTCGTAGTGAGGGGGCGAATTAGTCTTAAGGAGAGTGTCTAACACGGCTCGGATTCAAGCAAATTCAAGATGAAGACTTACGGTTTTTTCTTTGCTAATTTTTATGTTGTATATTTGATGCTACACAGAAAAATGTGTTGCACAGGAGCTGAACCCACAGCTGCAACGGAGGATACTCCGGCTGGTCTTCTAGGGATAGTTTGTCTTGACTCCTACACACAAGTAAACAAGGTAAACTAAATCGGGGGTGGCTCCGGTAAAACCCCTCCGGCGTGAGAATAAGTAATTGTTTGGGAGATAAAAGAAGATATTAATGGAGACGGTAGAGAGAGAGGGAACTTAGAGAGAGATCACTACTAGAAACAGGGGCATTACCGACGGACTTTTACCGACGGAAAATTTTCATTTAACGACGGAAATTTATTTTAATTTACCGGGAATTTATTTTTTTAAAATTTCGTTTTGTCCGTCGGTAATTGATTAAATTCCGTCGGTATTTCCGTCGGTAATACCGGCGGACATAGTCCGTCGGTATTACCGTCGGACTCTGTCCGTCGGTAACAAATCCATATATATATACGCGTATCTTCCCCATTTTTAATTACATTTCATTTTTATTACGACTCCTTCGTTCCTTCCTCAGTCGTTCACGAACCCTAACGCCAACGCCAAGCCGTCGCCGCCGAGCCTCGCCGTCGCCGGTAAGTCTTCTTTCTCTCTCTCTCTCAATCGCTTTCTCTCTCTCACTCAATTTCTCTCTCTCACTTTCTCTCTCTCACTTCCTCTCTCTCTCTCTCTCTCTCTCAGTAATTCGCCAAGAACACGCCGTCGCCGCGGTCTCTTTCCATCGCCGTTTGCCGTCGCCGGTCGCCGGTACGTTCTCTCTCTCTCTCGCTTTCTCTCTCTCAATCGTTCTCTCTCTCACTCGATTTCTATCTCTCTCTCATCGGACGGTGTTAAATTGCGTTTTTGCTTTTTTATTTGTGCTATTTATTTTAAAAAGTCCAATTTTTATTCTGGGACTTGTTTGCAATTTTGGTTGAATTATTTGTAAAGCTTGGCTCTTTTGTTATGACATTTTTTCAAATTTGAAAGAGGGTCTTTTTATTTTGGACTTACTTGTATGTCCTGATTTATGAAGCTAACTGGAGTTATGAAGCTCGGTTTGGGGAATGTATTGGGTTTTTTTTTTTTAACATACTTTGTTTATTAATTAAATGCCTTAAGCTATTACAAGATTGACAATTGAAGTGTCTTTGGTGATACTGCCTAGTAGAAACAAACTAGGGATACAACTTACCCTTAGAATTGTACATTTTTCTCTCTCAGACAATACGACATGTCTTAATTTTGTATGTGGGGGGGGGGGGCAGTAAGGGTGATCATGGTCGATTTTATAATGTAACCAAAGCTAAGGTGATTGAAATCTGTGAAGGGTAAAACAATGCATAATTACTATGTGTCTTTTAGGAGAGGTGCTCGATTTCACAACATCAATTTTCTTTGGTTAAAGTGCTTGAGCTTCCTTCAAGGGTAGAACCACGAATAATCTCATTCTATAGTAGGTTTCTGAGGTATCAAGCATAATATACTTGAAATGCACGATTTATTCGTGAAGTGTCTAAGAAAAGTGAACTGAAGACACTTGAGGATGCACATAAGTCTAATTCCTCTGGAATGCCTTCTCTTTTTATGTTTCTTTTGGGAATCTATTTCAAGCCTCAAAGTAGATGTGTAAGTCTTTTAGGTGGAATAAAACTGACCATTCATCATTAATGTCTTAAGTTAAAATATAAATAAGATGAGAGCCATTTTCACCCACAGCTATCAAAATTCGTCTTCTTTGATCAAGAAAGACAGAGCAAACAAGTTCATTGCCGTTTGAGCAAAGGATTTTCTGTTTAATAAGAGTTTTTACAGTTTCACTGTCCTCTTTCTCTCTAAGGATCTCAAACATAACTTGAGATCCTTAGAGAGGAGGACAAAGGAAACCGAAAAAATTCTTATTAAACAGAAAATCCTTTACTCAAACGGCAATGAACTTGTTTGCTCTGTCTTTCTTGGTCTAAGATGAGATTGGGTTTTGATAGTTGTGGATGAGAACGACTCTTATCTTGTTTATAAATGTTAATTTAATTCATCATTGTAAAATTTCAAATTTTACAATAAAGAATTAATATTTCAAATTATTCACAATATTAATAATTAAAAAATATGATAGATGTGTGTGTTAATTCATTATTGTAAAATTATGCATTTTACGGTAATGAATAAAAATTAATGTTACGACGTGACGTTGTGACGGTTGAAACACAAAAGCTTAGAAACCCGTTTAAGAATCTTTAACTTATCATGTTGAGGTCACCATGTAGTCATCGATTCTTAAATTGTCCGTGTGGACAGTCTTGAAATGCACGATTATATGTTTTGTAAATATCATCATTGTCTATTAAAATTGCTTGAATAGTCGATAGTTGAGATATTTCGGTTGCATTAATCCTATTGTTCTCTGAGTGTATACTAGACATATATGGTTGATTACACTGTCGATTCTAATCGATAGTGTTTGATTGACCTAGTCTACGTCGTGCACTTGGAGACCATGGGGTTATGCTGCCGAAATTTCTTGATTTTCGATTATAAAGCAAGTAGACAAGGTGATATTTGCAATTCATATGTGTATTTCGGGATGGAATAGAAGCCAACCCAATTCTAAACCTAATGGACATGAATTGTACTTTCATCATAGGGAATGATATACTTTACAACAAAGAATTAAATATTAATATTTAAAATTATTCAAAATATTATGATAGATGTGAGTGTTAATTCATTATTGTAAAATTATGCATTTTACGGTAATGAATAAAAATTAATGTTACGACGTGGCGTTGTGACGGTTGAAACACAAAAGCTTAGAAACCCGTTTAAGAATCTTTAACTTATCATGTTGAGGTCAACATGTAGTCATCGATTCTTAAATTGTCTGTGTGAACAGTCTTGAAATGCACGATTATATGATTTGTAAATATCATCATTGTCTATTAAAATTGCTTGAATAGTCGATAGTTGAGATATTTCGGTTGCATTAATCCTATTGTTCTCTGAGTGTATACTAGACATATATGGTTGATTACACACTGTCGATTCTAATCGATAGTGTTTGATTGACCTAGTCTACGTCGTGCACTTGGAGACCATGGGGTTATCTTTGCCGAAATTTCTTGATTTTCGATTATAAAGCAAGTAGACAAGGTGATATTTGCAATTCATACGTGTATTTCGGGATGGGATAGAAGCCAACCCAATTCTAAACCTAATGGACATGAATTGTCCTTTCATCATAGGGAATGATATACTTTACAACAAAGAATTAAATATTAATATTCAAAATATTAATAATTAAAAAAATGTGATAGATGTGTGCGATAGAAGCCAACCCCAATTCTAAACCTAAAGAAACATGTCTTGTTGCTTTTAAGTTTGTAATCCAAATTTAGGGAATTGTAATGCGTTAATTACATCTAAACTGTTAATACATTATGAAATGCAGGAGTTAATTATGTCTGGAGAAGATCGTAGTTGGATGGATAATCGTAGTAATCCCGGTAGAAGGGGTGTTAGACCTCAATTCTTAGAAGGTTTAGAACATTTCGTGGAGTTTGCTAGAGCGCATCCCCAGTGCATGTGTGGTGATAAGATTAGGTGTCCTTGTAAAAAGTGTAAGAATAGAAAATATCTGAGTGTTGGATGGGTAAAGAAACATATTTTAGAGGCAGGGTTTGTTGATGGTTACAATGTATGGGTAGCGCACGGGGAGCGTTATGTGGTTGAAACAAGTGTTCGCAATCATCCTACTGTATCAAGTGGTCCGCCAAGGGAACCTGAACATTTGATTGATGAAGAGGAGCCATCTGTCGGTTTGGATGATATGGTTCGAAATGCGGTTGGCCCAGAGTTTGATTGGAACCCTAATCCAACAGAGGCACCAAATCCCGTTGCAAAGAAGTTTATGGATTTAATAGACTCTGCAAATGAGAAAATTCATCCTGGTGCAAAGGCTACAGTGTTAGAGCAAGTGACCGAGCTTCTAACTATCAAGGCTGATACAAATATGAGCCAGCATACTTACGATCGTATAATGTCATGGGGACAACGGATGCTACCCGAAGAAAATAATATGGTTCACAATTTTTATGAGACGAAAAAGTTGGTGGGGCAGATCGGTCTTGGGTATGTTAAAATTGATGCTTGCAAGAATCAGTGCATGCTTTTTATAAAGAAAATGAGGGCCTCGATACATGTTCAATATGTGGACTTAGTAGGTATAAGCCACAACGCCGTGGTAGTGCCAAGCACAAGAAAAACGTGCCTTGGGTGCAGTTATGTTGTATGCCGCTAATTCCCAGGTTGCAACGAATTTACGCATTGAAAGAAAGCTCAGAAGCCATGCGTTGGCACAAAGAGTATCCTCGTGAAGAGGGTGTGATGACTCATCCTTCTGACGGTGAAGCATGGAAACATTTTGATGCCAGTTACCCTGATTTTGCTGCGGATCCTAGAAACATTAGGCTGGGGATATGTACAGATGGGTTTTCTCCATTTGGACCAGGGGCAAAATCTTATTCATGTTGGCCTGTTATAGTCACAGTGTATAATATTCCCCCGTGGTTATGTATGACTGATCCTTATATGTATTTGAGTTTGTTCATTCCCGGGCCTTCGAATCCAGGTAAAAACATTGATGTGTATCTTCGACCTCTGATGGATGAACTCAAACAGCTGTGGAATGATGGTGTCCAGACATGGGATACTTTCAAGTTGCAAAATTTTAACATGAGGGCTGCAGTGATGTGGACAATTAATGACTTTCCTGCTTATGGTATGATGTCGGGATGGAGCACACATGGGAGATTGGCCTGTCCGTATTGTATGGAAAATATAGATGCATTCACACTTCAGCATTACAAGAAGCAGTGTTGGTTTGATTGCCACAGACGGTTTCTTCCTAGTGACCATCCATTTCGTAAACAGAGGAATGCTTTCACCAAAAATAGAGTTGAGCATCGGGGCCCCCCTCCTCGTCTGAGTGGGGAGGATATTTTTGAGCAGGTGTCTGAGGTGTCTGATGTCGGGTGGGGAAAGATGTTTTCAAAGGATAGACCAGACGGATTTGGTAAAGACTATAACTGGATTAAAAAGAGTATATTTTGGGAGTTACCTTATTGGAAGACGAAGTTGATAAGACATAACCTTGATGTCATGCATATTGAAAAAAATGTGTTTGACAATATTTTCAATACAGTGATGGGTTTTAAGGCCTCAACGAAGGACACAGACAAGGGTCGGCTAGACCTTGAAGCGATTTGCAATCGTAAAGATCTCAACATTACTAAAGTTAATGGAAAAGATTTCAAACCAGCTGCTCCCTTTGTTCTGTCAGGAGAGGATAAGCAACGTGTTCTGCAGTGGTTGAAAGATTTGAAACTTCCTGATGGGTATGCATCTAATATTGGCAACTGTGTGAATGTGGAAGAAGGGACGGTATATGGGTTGAAAAGTCATGATTGTCACGTATTATTGGATAGGTTGCTACCCATTGCATTTAGAGACATTCTCCCTAATGAAATATGGGTTGCCCTAACAGAATTGAGTGAATTCTTCAGAGCATTGACTTCCAGCACTCTTCGTGTTGAGGATATGAAAAGACTCGAAGAGAGCATTGTGGTGACAATATGCAAGCTTGAAAAGATATTTCCGCCATCTTTCTTTGATTCAATGGAGCATTTACCAATTCACCTAGCTTATGAAGCTAGAGTTGGAGGACCTGTTCAGTATAGATGGATGTATCCATTTGAACGATTTTTGGGGAGTTTGAAAAAGAAAATGAGCAATAGAGCAAAAGTTGAGGCATCTATGTCTGAATCAGTGATTGTCGACGAAATTGTATCGTTTGTTTCAACATATTTTCACCCAGACATTGAGACAAGGTTCAATAAATTGGGATGCAATTATGATGGGGGAGTCACTGATCCTGATGGAAAAATTTCAGTTTTTTCTTCTCCTGGTCGATTCCTTGGCAATAGAAAGTGCACGCGCATGCTAAGCAGAAAAGAATTAGAAGCGGCTAAACTCTATATTCTCCTTAACTGTGCTGAGGTCGAGGACTACTTGAAGTAAGCATTCCTAATTTGTTATTAAGTAATGTTAATCCTAACACACCTACACACACTTACACCAATCACTTTATCTTTACATTATTTCACTTTATTTATTCCGCTGCACATTATACTCTTGCTTTTTGATCAGTTAATATCTGACAGCTATGAATCAATCTCAGCTGTCAAAGCTTAACTGCCTGATCTCCCTTTAACTGATTAAGTAAACAGGACCTTTCAATTGGTATCAGAGCATGTCTTCACCACCAAAAGTCTAACAACATGTGAAGGATCATCTCTCAACCCACCATGCCTCAACCAAGAAGAAATAATGAGTAAGACATTCCACACATTGATGACTGTGGATCCTTTGAAATCTATGCATCAAAGATCAAAACCTATCTTGATGCAAACAGTATTTGGAATTGGTATGTTCTTGAAAATGAAGTCACTTGCCCTGTCACACTAGATTCAAATGGTGGAAGCAGTAAAATGAAATCCCCAGAATCCTGGACTGATTCTGAAAGGCAATTAATTAGTGCCAATCTTAAAGTCAAAAACATACTTCAAAAGAGTGTAAATGACTCCCTAGCACAAGAAATTGCAAAAGAACCAACTGCAAAATCAGCCTGGGAACTCATCCATACCAAATTCCAGAAACACACTAGTGTTAGAACCCAAAACTTGTACAATCTGCTTAGACAACTTGACAATTTTATGTTCTACCCTGGTGAAAAGGTCAGTGATGCTAAACCAAGGTTTGAAGATCTTGTCAGATCCATTGCTGACCATGGAAAAACCTTTGAGAACCAAGATCTATGCCTAAAAATATATTCCAACCTTCCCCAAGAATATGAGAAGGTAGCCTTGCCTATAAGAGAAGGTGCAGAATGGAGCACCATGACTGTTGAGCAATACTTTGGGAAACTTGAGGCATATGAACTAGAAGGAATGATAAAAATTCAACATGTTCCTTCTATCTCACAAACCCTTGCCTTAGCTTCCCAAGAAACTCCTCACAAACCCATTACTCAACAAGATATTGACTCCATGGTTCTCATCTCCCTTCAGAAAATAAACCACCCCTCAAACAACATCTCTCAAGGAGACCTACCAAGTCTCATATCCATGGCTGTCAGAAATGCCATGAGAACTCATAAGAAGACATTTGAGAGAAGCTACAGTCCATCCACTTCAGATCAAGAGAACCACAAAAAGAAAGTTGAATGCTTTAACTGTAAAAAACTTGGTCACTACTCATCTGAATGTCCTGAACCAAAGAAACCTAAGGACAATCAGACAGCTAAGAAACTCTCCTACTCAAAGGAGATCATTCACAGTTCAAGATGCAGCTGCTACAACTACACCAAAAAGAAGAATGAGAAAAATAAAGAATAAGTAATGATTGCAGACTCATCAAAGTTCAATGATGATGAATTTGACTTCAGTGACTCTGAAAGTGAAGGAGAAGAAGCAATGATATGCCTAATGGCAGGAGATGATGAAGAATCAGATAGTGAAGAAGACCTTGAAGCCTTAGCTGTTGCTGAAGAATTAAAGCAGGTACCTAATTTTAACACTTTAAATATTGAAGAATTTAAACAATTAGTTAGCACTCTCTTAATTCAAATAAAGAGACACCAAACTAGCTTTGCTTCATTACTCACTGATAACCTATCCCAAAGCAAAACCATTAAAAACCTTGAAAGAACCAACCAAGGGCTGAAAGAGCAATGCCTTATGCTTGAAAAGGCTAATGGTGAGCTGACATCTGAGAATTCAAGATCTCTGGAAAACGACCAAAAAACCATCAACCTTGAAAAGGAAAATGAATCTCTTAGAAAGATGATAGAGTCATGAAATAAGTCAGGAGAAGCTGTGTCATTATTCAGCTACAACCAGAGACACCCTAGGGACAAGTCAGGGATTGGAGCCAATAATCCCACTCTGAAAACATACACTCCTCCCACTGATGAAAAGGCTATTGATAAAATGGTTCTTGAAAGCATGAACTATGTCAAAGCCCAGCAAAATGTCTATCCCATTCAGACAAAGGAGGACTCAAAGAAACAAAGAGAGTTCAATGAAAGAAATGAAGCCAGCTCAAGTCAAATCAATGAAACCTATGAAGCAAGCTCAAGTCAACCCAAAGGGAAGGAAAAACAAGCAAATAAAAACAAATACATCTGGCAAAGAAAAGAAATCAAGGAGCAAGTGAAGAACAATCAGCAAAGATCTACTGGACCGCAAAGATATCCTAGACAACCAAGATTCCCCAGACAGCAAAGATTTGATGGACATCAGAGATCACCAAGACAGCAAAGATTCTACAATCATCACATATACTCCAAACAGCAAAAACCCAACTGGCAGTACTCAAATGGAAAGAGTCATGCCAGTCAAAATAACTCACCAAGATCATCTCACTCAAATAACTTTCATAGCCACACTCAATTTCACCATAACCAAAACCAATCCTTTTCTCCAAACCATTTTTTTCAACCAATCCCAACCTACCACTCTCACACCTTATATGATGTAGATCATGGGATATTACAATACGCTAAACCAGTTTTTTAGAAAAAGGGCAATGAACAAAGCTAGGGTACCAAAGAAAGTCTAATCCTTTGGACCCAAAAGAATAAAAGGGTACCATAAATTTGTTTTTCTATTTTGTAGGAACCTAGGAAAGGAATATGGTATTTGTACAGTGGATGCAGCAGACATATGACCTTCAACAAAGAGTGGCTACAACAATATGTCCCTAAAAATGGTCCAAATATAACTTTTGGTGATAATTCTCAAGCCAAAGTCAAAGGATCAGGAAACCTTGTTACTAAAGACATCATTTTCACTAATGTGTCTTATGTAGAAGGTCTCAAACACAATTTGATTAGCATTAGTCAAATTTGTGACAAGGGATATTATGTTGTATGCTCAAAAAACCACTGCACTGTCAAAGATATCAATAATAAATATATTCTCACTGGAACTAGAAAGGGAAATCTCTACTGTCTAAACCTGGAAGTTTTGGAGTCCTCCAATGCTCACTGCCTACTATCCTATAGTCAGTCTGATATGTCATGGCTATGGCACAAAAGACTGGCTCACATGAACCTCAAAAGTATCTCCAAATTAGCAAATTCAAACCTAGTCAAAGGCCTACCCAAAATTCCCTTCAAAAAGGACAAGCTATGCACAGCCTGTCAATGTGGCAAACAAAAGAAAACCTCCTTCTCTGCCAAAACCAGATTAGATACTACAAAACCCCTACAACTACTCCACATGGATCTCTTTGGACCCATTAGAACCAGATTTCTTGGTGAAAAGAGATACTCACTAGTGGTAGTTGATGACTACACTAGATTCACTTGGATTATCCTTCTTGAATCCAAAAGAGAAACCTTAGATCAACTGGTCAAATTGTTCAACAAAATTCAAAACCAAAAAGGTCTATCTATCATCAAAATTAGATCTGACCATGGTAAAGAATTTGAGAACACTGGTGTTGAAGAATACTGTGATCAGAAAGGAATAGAGCACAATTTTTTAGCCCCAAGAAATCCACAGCAGAATGGTGTTGCAGAAAGAAAGAACAGAACCATTTGTGAAGCAGCAAGAACTATGCTGTCAGAACACAATCTTCCTAAATACTTCTGGGAGAAGCTGTCACCACAGCTGTGTATGTCCAAAACAAGACTCTCATCAACAAGTTTCACACCAAGACTCCTTATGAGTTATGGAATGGTAGAACACCAACCATTTCATACTTCCATGGTTTTGGAAGTAGATACTTTATTCACAACAATGGCAAAAACAACTTTGATAAGTTTGATTTCAAAAGTGATGAAGGGATTTTCCTTGGATACTCCAATACTAGCAAAGCATACAGAGTATACAACAAAAGGAGACTTGTTGTAGAAGAATCAATTCATGTTGACTTTGATGAAAACAATGATCAAAGCTACACTGAATTGTGTGATTTTAATGAAGCTGTTGGAAATTCAGACAACATACCCGAGGTGTCCCATGTGCATGACTCCTCAAATATCATTCCTGAAGAAGATTCACCTTCCCTTCCCTATATTGTGCCCAAAGACATTAATACAAACCCTATTGTGTCTAACAGCCAAGAATCCCATCCCAACAGCAAAGGTACATCTGATAGCTATGATGCACCTGACAGCTTACCTTCTTAAAGCCAACTAAATACCTCTGTCAATAACCTTATCCATCCTTGTTGCAACACCAATCACCCTATTCCTCAACCTGAACCTATCACCCACATCATTCCACCTAACAACAACATCTATATTGACCTTCCCATACATAAAATGGACATTCCTCCAAATATGCCTGTCTATGACTCATTAATGAGTGCCTTCATCTCCCAAATAGAACCCAAGAAAATAAATGAAGCCCTTCAAGATCCTGATTGGATTGAAGTTATGGAAGAAGAACTGGAACAATTTGAAAGGAACAAGGTTTGGCAGCTTGTTCCCAAACCCAAAAACCAAACTGTCATTGGGACAAGATGGGTTTTTAGAAACAAATTGAATGAAGAGGGCATTGTGGTACGAAACAAAGCTAGACTAGTTGCTCAAGGGTACAGACAAGAAGAAGGAATTGACTATGATGAAACCTTTGCCCCTGTTGCAAGATTGGAAGATATAAGGTTGTTCCTTGCCTTTGCCTCATTCAAGAAAATGAAGGTGTTCCAAATGGATGTCAAAAGTGCCTTCTTGAATGGAGTTCTAAATGAGAAGGTATTTGTGTCTCAACCTCCTGGTTTTGAGCATCCAAAGTTTCCAGATCATGTATATAAACTGGACAAAGCCTTGTATGGGCTTAAACAAGCACCTAGAGCTTGGTATGACACTCTATCAAAATACCTCCTTGGCAAAGGATTCACCAAGGGGCATATTGATAAAACTCTATTCATCAAGAAATATGGGGAAGACCTGCTACTCATTCAAGTTTATGTTGATGACATTATTTTTGGATCATCCAATGAAGAGTTGTGCACAGAATTTGGGGAAATCATGAAGAATCAGTTTGAGATGAGCATGATTGGTGAGCTCACATTCTTCTTAGGTCTTCAAGTAAGACAATTGAAGGAAGGTATCTTCATTAACAAAGCCAAGTATACAAGGGACATGATCAAAAAGTTTGGCATGCAAACTGCCTCTCCTGCTAAAACACCTCTATCAACAACAACCAAACTCCATGCTGATCCTGATGGCCAGAGTGTAAATCAAGCACTATATAGGAGTTATATTGGATCCCTCCTATATGTAACAGCCTCCAGACCTGACATCATGTTTAGTGTTTGCCTTTGTGCAAGATTTCAAGCCAATCCTAAGGAATCTCATCTCTCAGCTGTCAATATAATTTTGAGATATCTCAAAGGAACACCTGATTATGGTCTTTGGTATCCCACTGAATCTCCATTCTCCCTAATTGGTTTCACTGATTCAGATTATGCTGGATGCAATTTGGATAGGAAATCCACAAGTGGTGGATGTCAGTTCATTGGATCAAGAATAATTTCCTGGTCAAGCAAGAAGCAAACCTCAGTAGCTACCTCAACAGCTGAGGCTGAGTATATTGCTGCTGGTCTGTGCTGTTCTCAAATCCTATATCTCAAAGGTCAACTCCAAGACTTTGGGATAGACATGTCAAACATTCGCATTTTCTGTGACAATTCAAGCACCATTGCCATGACAGAAAATCCAGTTCAACACTCCAAGACCAAACATATTGAAGTAAGGCACCACTTCATTAGAGACCATGTTGAAAAAGGGAACATCAACTTGGCTAAAGTGTGCACTGAAGACAATGTGTCTGACATCCTAACAAAAGCCATGGATGAGAAAAGATTTGAGATGCTAAGGGCAATGCTGGGAATGATAAATTTGCCAAAATAAGAATCTATCATTAAATCAGATCAACATAACAAATGATTGCTGTCAACAGTTGAGAATCTGACAACTAACCATGATTTTACATAAAAACATACTTAAATCCCACACCAAAACACCTCCCTCCAAACCTTCATTATTAAAACACAAAAGCAACCTCAAAACCTCGGAACCAAAAGTTTTTCAAACCTTCCTCCCTCTTACAGCTTATCCTTATACAGGCTCTGACAGCCAAGAATTCTCATCCTAGGCTGTGTCTTGGCTGATCCTGGAAATCCTCCTCTATATACTCTTGCTCATTGTAGGCAACATCAGGAGCCTCATAAACTCTCTCTCTGATGTCTCCATACCTTTCCAGCAATACTGGGATGCCTCTTCATGAAAGGGTCAATTGATGATGTTGATAATTATAAAGAAGGACACACCCTTCTAGGCCACCATTCTTTAATAGCATTGTAAGGAGGATATTCACTCAATGGAGAGACAAAGCTGAAGGTCCCTGAAGTATTTGCACTCTCCTGTACAATAATAGCTTGATCTGACTGAGGACCTACATCTTCTTCCTCATTCATTGCTGCTGGACTCAAACACTTCAGAAACTATGAGCACAACCTCATATAAGCCCTTGAAGGAGAACTTTGAACTCCTGCAAAATTGTCTTCAGTTCCCTTAAGAACTGCTTGACTCAATGAGAGTGAATCCCTGGTAACTGCAGTGTACTCTCTGACAGCTAAGAACTCAGATTGACTAACAGGAGTGTCAATCTTAATCCTTTCTTGGCTGTCAAGCTTCACAAGTTCACCTAATGTGTAGACTCTCTCTACACCTGCCCCAACATGTTTACTACATTCACCATCATTCCCCTTACCAAACAGCTTAACCTTAGCTGTCTGACCAACCTAACCCTCACAAACCACTTTAGCCTTACCTTTATCCCTAGTTGTCTCCTCTAGTCTATTATTCTCACTCTCTATCAATGCTATCTTCTCTTCCTCCCAAAACTTTCTCCTTATCTCCCTCTCTCTCAACTCTACCTCCTTACTTGGATCATCACTCAGCAGTTGATCCACTTCCTGCTCTAGACCATTATCAGTTTGGATCTGATAAGACAAAAACTCTCTCTCAAACCTCTCTTCCTTGGTTTCCTGTAACCTTGGACTCCTGAAAACCAATTTCTTTGCAATTTTAGCCATTTTGCTAGGACTAAACATAGAAACCAATCTTCTCATTTGTTATATGAATAAAATGAATTTGATAAAACTTATCATCTGATTCCTTTCCTTTTATAGACAAATCCTCAGTCAATATAGAGGTGATGATCATTCAAAATAGACTTGGCTGGTCATCAAGTCTGACAGCTATAATTTTGATCTCTTGCCAATTCGAGGTTATTGGAACTTGCCACTAACACAAGATCATTTACTTCTCTGATAAAACCCTCTGAAAATTTGCCTATGTGTACGGAATTAACTCCCATGTTCTATGGGAAGTTATTGCAAAAAATGAGTGGGGGACAAAAATCACTGTTCATGAACAGTCACTTCCTTAAATGCAAATTTTTAACCGTTGTCCAAACCTCGATTTAGCCGTTTAAACTATACAAATTCCCTCCTCATTAACCTCTAATCTTGCGAAACTAATCCTTCCTCTACAACCATTCTCTACCCACCAAAATCTCCTCTCTAAATCTCTCTATTTTTCTAAACCCTAAATCTCTATTTACACAGCAATGGCATACCTTGAAGCTCATGGTTATTTTATCAAGCCTGATTTTTATGACCATGAAGTTGGAGACCTCATCAAAACCTTGCTTGAATCCAACCATCTACGAAAAATGATGGAAGCTCAATCTCCCATTTACGAAAAACTTTGCAGAGAAATCTATATGACTGGAGAGAGACTTGTAAGTTGAGCCATTCGAGCCAACATTGAGGGGATTGAAATTCATGTGTCTCCCAAAGTTGTATCAAAAATATATGATATCCCAATGAAGAATGGAAGTCTCAGCAACATTTGGGATAGAAAAGATATACATTGGAGCTGTTCTACAAGGCATTCTTTGATCAACCCAACTGCAACTATCAAGTGATACATGACAAACCCATTAAAAAGGGATCTCTTGACATGTTCAAATCAACCCTAATGGATGTTATTATTAAGGGGTTTGATGGAAAGCAATCTTCTTTTGATCAAATAAGACCTAATGAATGGAAGCAAGCCCTAAGTCTGATGACTAAGGAAGTGAATTGGAGTGTAGCTCTCCTGCACAACTATCAACTGGCCACATCTACTTCTCCATGGAAATTCAAGAAGAAAACCCCAAGAATGAACAACTTCAGGTTCATGAGTGGCATTCTATACCAGCTAATTCCAAAACTAAACCCCCCTCTTAAAGATCAATGGCTTGAGACTACCAATCTTGTGCAAACAAAAAGCTTCAGCTTGAGCACATTCAGGCTCAAAGGAAAGAAAAGATTGCATCTTGGAGATGAAATTTTTGGAAACCTTAATGAAACTTCAAAGAGGCTGAGAGAGAAGAAAGAAAAGGAATTAAAACTATGGAAATCATAAATAAACATGGTGAGTGACAAAAGGTCCAAAAGAAAGCATGACAAAGGAGTTGTGATCAAACAAAAGGCTCAAGAGACTACACCTAGAAAAGTTGGAAAGAGGATTGCCAGAGCTGCAATGAAGAAAACTGGCAAAGGAAAGAAGCTATCCAAAGGAAAGACTGTGCAAGATGTGGTTAAACAAGTGGCTGAACAAGTGGCTGATCAAGTGACTGACAAAGGGAAACAAATTGCTGAAGAACAACTTGCTGACAGTAAAGAAACTCACTCAGACCCCATATTCAGATATATTGATGAATTTGTTGGTGAAGATGAAGCAAGTCAAGATGATGAGTATGATGAACAGCTAAGGAAAGCCCTTCCTGAATCCCTAGTTGATGTCAGGCAGAGAACAGCTAAGACAGGGCAAACATCTGGGACAGCTATGAATGCCCAAGGTCTGACAGCCAAGGTTTCTCAACTTGTTGAAACTTCAACTGAGGTAATTCCTATCCCCTCTCTTTCAGTAAACACCTTCTCTAGGAAGAGAAAATTTGATAAGAATGCTCCCCTCTCTAAAAAGCTGAAACCAAATTCTCCTCATCCCTCACCAACCAAAGAGCAATCCAGTTCACCACCTATCTCTGTAGCCCAAGAAATTCTCAACCTGAATACCTCTGACCTGAGCTCCAATGATCCAAGTGTTGAAAATGAGAGGGGGAACACCTCTGATTCTGAAGGAGATGACCTTCAGTTGAGGGGGAACAACAGTCCCTTGTCCCCTAATCTGACAGCTAACGCCTCCTTATCCCAATCATCACCTATCTCCAGTCCATCTCAATAACAACCCATTCCTGATCATATCCTCAAAGCTGTTGAAGGATTGACCCTTGTAAGATTCCCTGAATTGCTTCCAACTGCCATCACCTACTTGAGACAATTGCTGACTGAGGATGATATGTTGATAGCTCTAGATGTGATCAAAACTAGAGATAGGGCCAAGAAGTCTAGCATGCCTGATAGTGAAGCTCATTCCAAACCTATTGAAAATGTTGAACCTCAAGTGACACCTGAACCTACCCCTGATAGTGAACCCCTTCCAGCTTGTGAACCCTGGTTTCTTGATTGTGAAATTGACTTCTCATTTCCCTCAGTCATGGCTGCCCACCAAAGATTCAAGGGAATCACTCACTTACCTGAAATTGCCAATCCAAACATCATTGACAACCCTTGGCTGTTAAGAAAAAATGCCATCATTATTCATGCCAGAAACAGAAGTGGCCTCATCATATTTGGGTATGAAGAATGGATGAAGTACAGATCAGCTCTCCCCTCATCCTTCTTCCATACAGCCCCTAGATTACCCAACTTCATGGATTTGTCAACCATAATTGACTGGGAAGTCATGTTCTCCCAATTCCTATCAAATAATCTGAATGAATGCATATACATGCCCTCCTCTCTTGTTTATGCTCTCTGTGTGGACTTGACCAAAGATATCTATTGGAGAATCTGTAGCAACAAAGCCAAAATCATGGTTGTCATTGCCAAGCCTAATCTGACAGCCATGTTTCCTCCTACCATTTCAGAACCACCTCCCATCATTCCCCCAAACACCAGATCTCTCCAGTTAAATCTCCCATCCAACTTTAACCCCTCAGCATATGTGCCTCCCTATCATGTGACCATCACTGATATGTAAAAGTTTACAAGGACCATGATCACCAAGATGAGACACATATTGGAAGTCTCAGTTGATGCTAAACCAGTAAAGAAAACATCCAAGGGAAAGACAATTGATTCTGATGAGGAAGCTATTAACCTGGGAAAAAGAGCTTCTGGTGCTGATGCAAATGTCATAGTGTCAAATGATGATGAAGATGATGAGCCAGTAAAGCAAGTACATCAGCCTACAACCTCAGCTGTTCACATTGTCTCCACAGATCCTCCTCACAATCCTGCTCAACCAACCCTCTCTATGCAGTCAAACCCTTTCTTCTCTAACTTGTTTTCAGAATCCAGAGGTCAAGTTGCTAGAGGAAAAAGTGCTCCCAAATGGGGTACTTTAAGGATAAGGGATGATCAAGAACCATTGTCCAAAGCCGTGCTCAATTCAAGACAAGATCAGACCTTCACCTATGATGATGAGATGAGCTGGGAGTGGAACAATGAGATGTACTACAGAGGTGTAGAACAAAAGATGAGGAAGGAGTTGCTATCTGAAAGAGATCAAATCCTTGCAGCAAGAAAAGAAAAAGAAGAATTTTCTGATTAGAAACATTTTGGCTAAGTCTTTTACTTTCTTCCTTTTTTATCCCCTGTCTTAAACATATTTTATTTTGGATAATGTTTGTTTTTTGGCTCTTATGATTGAATCAAGAAGATTGATCTTTTCTTCATTGGTATAATCAATTCATAAGCTATCTTGCAGGTCATATCTTCATAAGATATATTACTTTGCCAAAAAGGGGGAAATTTTTAGGACCTAACTATGTAAATACATATTTATATATGGTTTTGACAAAGTAACATATCCAATGTTATCTGACAGCCAAGATACCTCATGAACATTGGACAGCCAAGTCTCAACCTGCACATCTTATTAATCAACATGACAGAAATGATCAAATAAAGACTAATCAAATAAAATCAATGTATTTCATTACAAAGAGATCATTACATGTCAACTATCTCAATCCTTGACTATTACTCATCTAGATCAAACAGCTAAACCTGACAGCTAAGAATCTCAACAGCAGAGGTCTCATCCCTCTGACAGCTATGATCTTCAAAGACATCAGCAATGATTTATCTCTGTGATGACCAAGGTGTGCCTTGCCCAATCTCTCAACAAACATTGCCTTGTCATCTCCATGAAGATCCTCTGCACAAGGGTTGCAAATTCCAGCTGTTATTATCCAGTCAACAAATGCTCTAAATGTAAACACTATTCCACCCACATTCATTTACTGCATTGTCTCCCCAACGGCTATATTCCAGCTTATAAAAGGAAGCCTCCTTGACTGAAGCTCCTGCCCTTCAACCCACAACTTTTGCAAACCTTCCTTTCACCCTTGCATACCTGCAAAACCTACAACCAATTACCAAACAATTCTAAGACACTTGAGACTGTACTTCAGGTGTATAAACAACTTTGTAAACCACTTAAGACTGACTTTAAGTATGTTATGTAATTTGCTTCATAACAAACAAATCCCTAATTGACTGTACTAATTAGAAAGAGGAGGTTCAAGGAACTTGCCTAATCAATCATTGTAAATCTTAAAGGGAACTAGATTATAGTGGATTGATCTCACTTGTCAAGGTTGACAGTGAGGGTGGACGTAGGAGGAGTGAACTCTGAACCACCTTAAAATTCATGTGTCATTTGGTATTATCACACACACCTACACACACTTACACCAATCACTTTATCTTTACATTATCTCACTTTATTTATTCCGTTGCACATTATACTCTTGCTTTTTGATCAGTTAATATCTGACAGCTAAGAATCAATCTCAGCTGTCAAAGCTTAACTGCCTGATCTCCCTTTAACTGATTAAGTAAACAGGACCTTTCAGCAACATTACACCTCTCTCCGTCACTTTAGTTTTTATCACTTTGTAACGGTTCATATTAACAATCAAGATCCGTTTCAAATAATTTAAATAAGAAAATTCTTATAGCTTGTGTCTATTTACCTAATAATTAATTAATAATGAATGAGTAATTATGTATTATACCCTTGTAACGGTTCATTTTAAAAACTACAATTTGTGGAAGAACACGTGTAGCTTTTGCCTTTAATATGGGCTAATAAGTTTTCTATCATAACTTCTTAATTTGTGGTTTTCTTTTAATATTAAAATTTGTTAATCATAGATGAGTTATTATAGTAGATTATAATTAATTACTAATAAATGAGTGATTGTTCACTATCTTCCTTAGGCATTAGTATATATATATTAGAAGTATAGGTATACTAATCTTCATTAGTAGAATACATCAATAAAATTAACGTGATCTTTTCAATGTGTCATTCTTTGTAATAGTTAATACGGATTAATACGCGTATCTTAGAAATAAACTGTTATTAAGGCGTTAGATACGTAATATAGACATTTTTTTTGACTAATATGGCAGTTGAAAGGGATTAGAAAAAAAAATATGATGTGCTTAAAATTTAAATGTGCCGCTCATTATTCTAGATTATACATAAATTGTTTCACAAATCATGATCTTTAACTGCAACACTCCCTCCATAACAACTTTCCGCAATACTCTTCAAATTACTATTACTGATAAGAATTTTTAACTCATGATTTTTGTTTTAATATTTAGTTTCTCATAATTTACTATTTTTTGACCATATTTTATGAATTTCTTTAATTTTACAAATATAAATATAGTAATAAACTACTATGTCCGTCCTAAAATGAATGATCAATTTTATTTTTGACAAAAAGATATTTTTTAAGAAGATAGAAGAAATAAAAATGTAACTTATTGTAGAAAATCAATCTAGGGTTTTATTCATGTTTCTTAATGTTCTTATTGATCAACTTATGAATATATATGGGTTACAATAGAAAAAGGAAAGGAGTCCAATTTTAAAACGGAAGATCAAAAAGAGTCCTAAATAAACTTTGAAGCTTCACGTTCCAGTTCACGATCCAGGCTAGAGGTGAGGCGGCCGCCTGGCTTGGGCTGAGGCTGGCACCTCACTGGCCGTAGCTTTGGCCGAGATTTGGTTTTGGTGAGGTGGCCGCCTGGAACTTGGCGAGGCAGGCGCCTCACTTGCAGAAACTTCAGCAGCTTCTTCTTCACTTGCAGAAACTTCAGTAGCTTCTTCTTCATACCCTCCCTCAAGTTGAGCATGGGGATTAAGAATACCCAACTTGCTAATGAGAAAATCAAATTGTTGCTCTCCAAGTGCTTTAGTAAAAATATCCGCCAACTGTGTTTTGGTAGGAACATAAGAAGGAGAGATAAGGCCATCAGAAATAGCATCACGAATAAAGTGGCAATCTATTTCAATGTGCTTTGTACGTTCATGAAATACAGCATTCTTAGCAATATGTAGAGTCGGCTGGCTATCTCAAAAGATATTAATCGCCTTGGAATGATGAACACCCAAGCTTAACAGTAATCTTTTTAACCACTTTAATTCACAAGTAAGGGCCGCCATAGAATGGTATTCGGCCTCGACAATGAGACACGGTAGATTGTTTCTTTGCTTCAAGGATATAGGGGACTGACCAAGAAACACAAGCCACCCGGAAATAGAGCATCTAGTAATAGGACAGGCTGCCCAGTCCGAGTCACACCATCCCTGAAGCATGAGCTCACTATCAGCCCGGAGTAGAATACCCTGAACGGGTGTGCTTTTGAGAATAACGCATAACCCTTAATGTTGCATCCCAATGTTCCTTGCGAGGTTCCTTCATAAAATGAGATAAAATATGCACATAATATGCCAAATCTGGTCGTGTGACTGCTAAGTAAATGAGATGGCCAACCAACCGTCTATAGCATTCTGGGTCATCCAATAGATCACCCGTGGCAAGACCAAGTTTATGATTTGGTTCAATGGGAAAACCGGATGGCTTTGCACCCAATAGCCCAACCTCGTATATAATATCTAAGGTATACTTACGTTGGCACAAGAATAGTCCAGAGGAGCTGCGAGCAACCTCAATACCCAAGAAATACTTTAGGGAGCCAAGATTTTTCATCTTGAAACATTCACTCAGGTACTTTTTGAAAGACTATAAAGCAGCGGAATCGTTACCAGCAATAATAAGATCGTCAACATACACAAGTATATTCATATGAATTGTACCCTTCGTGAATGTGAAAAGAGAATAATCAGAATAAGAATGCAAGAATCCATAGCGTTTCAAGGAAGCCACCAATTTAGCAAATCAACAATGAGGGGCCTGTTTCAGGCCATAAAGAGATTTACGAAGATGACAAACCATATTAGGCTGAGATGCATTGAAACCCGGAGGAGGTTTCATGTAGAGCTCTTCCTGAAGATCACCATGCAGGAAGGCATTATGCACATCAATTTGATGCAGTTCCCAATTCTTCGAGGCAGCAATAGCAAGAAAGGCTCGAATAGTGACCATTTTGGCCACAGGAGCAAAAGTTTCAGTGTAATTAATTCCTTCTTTCTGATGACTACCAAGAACTACCAATCGAGATTTAAGTCATTCAATAGCACCATTAGAATTATATTTAATCCGATAAACCCACTGGCTACCCAGAGCAAGCTTGCCAGAAGGTAGAGGAACCATAGTCCAAGTGCCATTGTCTTCCAAGGCACGAATTTCATCCTACATAGAATCTTTCCACCCATCACGTGACATTGCCTCACGAAAAGACCTAGGCTCTTTAGCCAAGGTAATAGCTACAAGGAAGTTACGATATTTCACAGAAAAATTGTCACAATTTATATAGTGAGCTATAGGATATGGAGTACATGAGGAACCGACTGGAGTAGAGTGCGCGGGGGATGGACTTGTAGGAGAAACTGTATAAGCAATGTAGTCCCGAAGAAGAACGGAGGGAACTTTCGTATGCATGTCCCTCCCTAAAGCTTCTGGCTCAGCTTGAGAGGAGTCTTTCGTAGAAGTAGATGATACTGTCGCCGAAGCAGTATCTGCAGAAACTTCAGTAACAGGCTCAGGGACATCCTCAGGTACCACTGGCAAAGAATCAGAGGCAATATCTTCCATATCCGGATAATCAATAAAAGCAAAATCAGCCTCTTTGTTAAGGATCTCAACAGAATCTGGGACATGAGGTACTATATTTGAATCACTGTAAGGAAAATAGTCTCAAAAAACTTCACATCCAGGGAGACAAAAATTTCTTTGTCTCTAGATCGAACAATTTCCATCCCTTTTGCCTAGAGGATATCCCACAAAAATGTATTTTCAACTATGACTAGCAAATTTATCTCCCTTGGATTTCTGATTATGGGCATAACACATGGAACCAAAAACTCGGAGAGAGTCAAAGAAAGGCAATTTTCCAAACAATAGCTCATAGGGAGTCTTATTACCTAAGAGGGGGGTAGGAGTTAGGTTAATCAAATAAGCAGTAGTGAGAACTGCTTCAACCCAAAAGAAAATAGGTAAATGAGCCTGAAACCTAAGTGCTCTAGCAACATTTAGAATATGACGATGTTTCTGCTCAACTCTTCCATTTTGTTGTGGGGTACAAACACATGAAGTTTGAAAAAGGATGCCAGAGGAAAAGAAATAACCAAGCAAGCAATTAAATTAGATACCATTATCTGACTGGACAACATTAATCTTTTGAGAAAACTGACGTTCTACCATTGCAATAAAATCCATAAACATACGAAAGACTTCTGTTTTGTCAACCAATAAATAAACCCAGACAACTCGGGAATAATCTGTAACACCCCTAATTTTCCATACATAAACGAGCATTCAATGGCATTAAATATAACTTCAAAATATTAGGGTTTCCACCCCCAAAACCCTATTACATCATAATTGTCATTAAATACCATAAATACTTAATAAATGCGGAAGCGAAAATAAATACTTATTGTCTCAGCTAGTAAAACCACACTAGCCATTAATGTACTTACAACCAAATGAAATAACTAATTGTTCAATAAACCCTACTTATTCTCCAAGCGTCGCCCTTCTCGCGACCAATCCAATTCCCTTCTACTTAGAACCTGGAAAGAAAAATTTAAGGGAGAAAGGGTGAGCGAATGAATGCTCAGTAAGTTCATACGATGTCTCTTCGGGTACTAAGAAGAGACGACCGGAATGAACACTTCAATAATATCATACACGGATAGGTTAATTTAGTTTTATAATAGACTGCGGTACAATACAGTCAAGACACCATTTAAATTAATCTTCAAGGAAATATGGCACTACGATTCAAAGGGATTCATACAATTTCCGTCAATTCCAACGTACATTATAACCTCAATGCCAAAGGTACAAATAATACACCTAGCTTCATCAAGCCATTAGTGTGGGTCGAAACATATACGGTACTGTCACACATATATGCTCGGGGTCTAGAATTGCCCTTGTAATCAGACAATTCCTGAGAGAAGGCATGTGATCACTCATGCAATCCCTAATAAGAACAAGTCCTTAGACAAGTTCTGACAATGCCTTTTCTAACTGGGCATGTCCATTCTAAGCAAGTAAGTGGTTCCACAAACATGCTAGAATGAGAAAGCATACAGAGGTACAGGTATGCATATGACAAGTTTCAAACTTCAGATATTCTGTGAACAATAACATTATCACAAAATATAGATATTTCCAAGTGACGTTTCAACATACGCAGATTATTCACAAATAACTATCATGCCATTTGATAGTTCAGTTATATCAAGAAGGTATAGAATTTCCAATGGAAAAGAATTCAAATACAGTAAAGGAACGTAATCCCTTACCTTGGTCTAACTTCTTGGACCGCTCTTCTCGTGCGTATCTACAAACACGTAAGAGTAACTTAGTATCTCGCATTTGTCGTTAACTATCTCTACTTAGTTAAACCTTATGCGTTAACTTCTTTCTTTTCTTTATTTAGTAACTTTCTAAGTTTGGAAAGTTTCTATTCCTGGAAACTTTCCATATTTGGGAATTTCCTTATTCTTGGATTTGTAATTCCCTAGTTATGGTTTGATCTTTATTTAGGATTTTCTCTTTTCCATCTTTTTCATAATTCTTGACTTTAAGGTAACTTTCCTCTTTTAGGATTTTCACTTAAGTCTTTCTACTTTTGGTTAATTACTTAAAGGTCCTCCATCTTTTAGGTATTTGCAAAACCGTCCTTCAACTTTTAAATATTTGCAAATTAGTCCCTCAACTTTTAAATATTTGCAAACTAGTCCCTCAACTTTTAAATATTTGCAAACAAGTCCCTCAACTTTTAAATATTTGCAGTTTAGTCCCTTAACTTTTAAATATTTGCAGTTTAGTCCTTCTGCAGTTTTGAACTTTTCAGTTTAGTCCTCCAGTTAATTCTCCATCTAATTCCTGACTGAATAGTTAGAATTTTAACGGTTTCAGCTTCAAACTATTCAACCTAGTCATTTTTCAGTTAAAAACTTAACTGTAGTCTTTTAATACTTTAACCAAAAGCTTAATTAATTAACCAAAACACACCCAACTTGGCCTAGGGTTCAAATTTTGAGCCTTACAGATCCCAAATCCATGGCTTAATTTTCTTTTCTTTTTCTTTTGTTCATTAACCCAAACACTTTAATTAATTTACTCTTGATCAAATAATCCTTAACACCTTAATTGATTAAATCTATATTTTTTTCTTATTCAAAATTCAAGAATAAATTTGGGTTATGGCCATATTATTATAACATTCAATCCCCATCATTTTAATCCTCAAACAATTCATTTAACCTCAAGATTTAACATTTAAAAGCTTGTAAAAATCATCCAAGATCAATAAAAGTTTAAAACTTATAAAAATCATAACTAATTCCCTAATGCTCCAAATTGAATGAAACGAAAGAGGGAAGTTAGGGTTTGACATTACCTTAATTTTGGTGAAGAAAGATTGCCCAAAGAACCAACCACGGCTGCTCCTCCTCCCCCTGCAGTTTCCGGCCGCCGCCCTTAGCTAGGGTTTTAAATTTTTTTTTTTTTTTTTTTTCGCTTTGGTAATTGCTGAAAATTATGAAGAATTTTTAGGAAGGTTTGGTATTTAAATGTAGGGATTAACCTCCTTGGGCTTTCTCTTGCACAAGCCCAAAACCTAGCCCACTTGCTTTAACCCATTCTATTTAACTTTTAATAGCCCATTTATTAGAAGTCAATTAATAAAATTAATTTCATTTATTAATTTTTTTTTCCTAATAAAAATAATTAATTTAAAAGTCCAAAAATTTTTTGGGTTCTTACATTCTTACCCCCTTAAAAGAAGTTTGTCCCCAAATTTAACGTACCTTAGTTGGAAAACAGGTCGGGATACAATTCGCGTTTCTCGTTCTCTAGTTCCCATGTTGCTTCCCTTTCGGTATGGTTGCTCCACTGTACTTTCACATAAGGAACCAACCGCTTTCTCACATTCTCGTCCTTTCTGTCGACGATCTTGATCGGCCTTTCATCGTAAGTCAAATCAGCACAGACTCTTAGCTGTTTGTACTCGATCACGTGACTCGGATCGTGAATATACTTCCTTAGCATAGAGACATGGAACACATCATGCACTCCAGCTAAAACAGGTGGTAGTGCCAATCTATAGGCCACTTCCCCAATTTTGTCAAGAATCTCGAACGGTCCCACATATCGCGGACTTAACTTTCCTTTGATTCCGAACCTCATGACTCCCTTTGTTGGCGAGATCTTTAAGAACACTCGATCACCCAACTGAAACTCTAACTCCCGTCTTCGGTTGTCTGTGGAGGACTTCTGTCTACTTTGTGCAGTTAATAACCATTCCGAATATGTTGTACCTTAATTTTCAGAAGGTGAGCCGACTTCATAAGTCTTTCCGCTATGACCCAAATCACATTATGACCTTTCAACGCCTTAGGTAATCCAACCACTAAGTCCATTGCTATATTCTCCCATTTCCATTGACAATGAAAGATACTCTTCCAAATAACAAGTAGTGGCACCTTTACAAATAACATATAGAGATTTCATACACATATGTCTGTCAATTCCTAGTACTTGTGCACCTTTCGTCTAGGTGACTCCGATACACCTTTTCAGGAGATTGTTGTATAAGGTTCCCTACGCTTTTATCAGAGCGCTCCCTTATTCTGATGCATCATGATAATCACATATATAGAATTAAGGTCATTTCAATCTGTCTAAACCAATTTATTCAGCATTAAGGTCATTTCAATCTGTCTAGACCAATTCATTCAACATTACGGTCATTTCAATCTATTTAGACCAAATCATACAAAGTCCTCATCAAATGGACCGAATAATATCATATATAGTGTTCAAGGTACGAGAACACATAAATCAAATCCAATCATCACGGATACACATTAAATTCCTATATATCTTTGTATTCCCAGGATGAACAGAAAATTTCGAACAGTGCGGTTCTTGTAAAATCTCTCTCTTTATGTCTCGGTTGTCTGGTACCCAAATTCTCGACTGATACCTTAGGATTCCATCGGTCCCCATATGAAAATATGTTGCCTTTCCCTTGGCTATACTCTCTTGCATCTTCACTGCCTTTTTGTCAATTTATTGGGCTTCCTTGATTCTGTTCAAAAGTGTTGGCTGAACACTCCAATTACCCTTTAACTCTTACTTATATACTTGAAACATCAATGCTATTCTATGTACTTACCCCTTTAGAATCCACAATCGCTAAGGTTCCTTGATTCTTCTTACTCAATGCATCAGCCACCTTATTGGCTTTCCCTATGTAACATAAAATTTCACAAACATAATCCTTAAGTAACTCAGGTCATCTCCTTTATCTCATGTTAAGCTCCTTCTGGTGAAAACATACTTAAGACTCTTATGATTAGTGTAATTCTGACATGTTACCCCATATAAATAATGTCTCCAAATCTTCAAGGCAAGTACTACAGTTGCTAACTCCAAATCATGGGTCGGGTAATTCCTCTCATGGTTCTTCAGTTGCCTTGACGCATAAGCTATCACTTTATCGTTCTGCATCCACACACAACCTAGTCCTTTCAACGAAGCGTCACTATATATCACAAATCCGTCCGATCCTGATGGTACTGTAAGAATAGGTGCGGACACTAACTAACTCTTCAGCTCTTGAAAATTCTTTTCACATTCCTCTGATCAGACGAACTTTGCTCCTTTCTGTGTTAACTTCATTAACGATCTTGATAACTTCGAAAATTCTTCAACAAATCTCTTGTAGTATCCTGCTAACCCCAAGAAACTTCTTATTTCGCTAACAGTTGTTGGTCTCTCCCAATCTACTATAGCTTCTATCTTTGCTGGATCTACTTCAATTCCTTCTTAGATACTCCATGTCCTAGAAATGCCACTTTCTCCCGCCAAAATTCATACTTTTTGAATTTAGCGTACAACTTTTGTCCCCACAAAACATGTAGAACTAACCTCAACTGTTCTTCATGTTCCTCCTTAGTCTTAGAGTATACCAAGATATCATCTATGAATACAATTACACATTTATCCAAAACTTCTGAAATACCTTATCAATTCCATAAATGCTGCCGGTGCGTTCGTCAACCCAAACGGCATAACCAAAACTCGTAATGGCCGTATCTTGTCCCAAAGGCCATCTTTGTCACATCCTCTTTCTTCATTCTCAGTTGATGATATCCCGATCTCAAATCTATCTTCGAGAAATAACATGCTCCCCAAAAACAATTCGTCAATCCTTGGTAACGGATATTGATTCCTAACCGTCACTCGATTCAACTACCGATAATTGATACACATTCTCATCGACCCATCCTTTTTCTTCACAATTAACACCGGTGCTCCCCAAGGTGATACACTCGATCTAATCAGCCCATTATTCATCAATTCTTGTAGTTGTTCCTTCAATTCCTTAAGTTCATTTGGCGCCATCCGGTACGGTGCCTTAGATATCGCTGCAGTCTCTGGTACTAAGTATATGGAAAATTTCACCTCCCTTTCCGGTGGTATTCTCGGCAAATCTTCTGGAAACACATCCTTAAAATCTCTGATCACTGAAAGAGACTCTATACTTACTTCTTTCTTATCCATCTCTCCAATATAGGCCAAGAATCCTTCATATCCTTTTCTCAACATCTTCCGAGCCTTCATTATGAACTGAAGCTAGATCTAAATCTCGGTTTCAATTCTTGAAAATAAGATTCTTCTCAAGATGGTAATTTGAATTGCACTGCCTTCTTAAAACAGTCTATTTTTGCTTGGTAGCAGCTAACCAATCCATTCCCAGAATAATGTCAATTTCATTCATTTCCAACTCTATCAGGTCAATCTTGAGTTCTCTATCACCTATTTTCAAAGGGTACTTCTTATACATAGGCAATATAGGAATCGACTCATTAGTCGGAGTATCTATCACCAAAGGTACTTCTAACACTTGAGGTTTCAAATTCATTTTCTTCTCTTTGTACCGACACTCACAGTCTTGTGTCTCCCTTCGCACACTTCACATTTTTTCCTCAAATCCTTGACCACGGACCTCGCCTTTGATCTCAACTCTTTGATGGTTATAGTTATGACTTGGGTACTCACTTACGGCACCATCTTCTTCACTATACTTATCGGTACTACGAATACAAGTCACTATTACTCACGCCTATACTAGCAATACTAAATGCTTAATACTTTTTATACTATAAACAGAATTCGTCTCAATAGACTAAAACGTTTAAATCAAGTCATAGGTCAATTCACTAGACCCTTGGTCTTTTCAATAGAGCGGCATTATTCTTATGAGTCGTTTTAATAGACTTATTGGTCGTTTCAACAGACCAACAATACTAATACTCACACTTGCTGCTCCTATAGCATTCCCTTAAATTAAGGCGTCTCAACAGACTTCCATTATACAATCGGTCAATTCACTAGACAATCGATCATTTCAATAAATCGACATCACATTCATAGGTCATTCCAATAGACCAAAATTACTTCCACATGTCGTTTCAATAGACCCGCTATAATTCACACTTGGCCGTTTCAACAGACCGATTACTATTCACATTGGTCGTTTCAATAGACCAATCTTTCTCGTTCTGGTTAACACATTCAATTAACACTTAAGGAATCAAACCGAGCAATCATAAATCAAAATGCGGAAAAGTTTTATTTCATAAATATATTTGAAGGGAAGGCAATTGTTTCATACGTTCTTTCCACTAGAACAAGAATAATTCTTACAACTAACTACTCTTCTTTCTATCACTAAAACCAAACAATTCTCCCTTCCACTTCAAATTTTATTTTCTTTCCTAAAACTTCCTTTAGGTTTTTCGCTAGGCACTTCCTCTTCCTCATCATCTTCAATCATGATTGGGGACGCCTCGATCCTTTCTAAGTCTTCAACAAGATTTCGAACGGCTACATCCTCAATATCCTGAATGGTAGGAACCACTGGTTCCGCTGGGTTCTCTTTCCTAACCCTAGCACCCTTAAGATCCTATAACTCATAGTAATATATTTATGCCTCTCTTCTGACCTCATCTTTGTACTCCCGGATCTTCTGCGAGATGACATCTGTGTATTACTTTATTTCAGTCATATGTACTTATTTCATCGATACTATCATGAATATGGTACACAGTACATTTACAAGTATGACTATTGTATTTACTTCTACACTTTGTGCTAGCTTTTTACTTGCTAGTTTTCCCTGTCACTCGTTAGTCACTTTACTAGACTACAGTTTGGTTCACGTCTCCTATAGACGAAAGTTTTATTCATTTGGCCTTTGGTACTAGACCATTAACTTAATGTTCGTTAGATGGTTCGTTAACTTTGAGATTTTTTGTCTCGAAAAACTTGAACTTTTATTACCTTACTAACCTTTTACTTGGTCAGTTACATAATTTTTCGTCTCCAAAAGACTTTACAATTTACTTTTCAACTAACGTTTTTCTTAGTTAGTTTGACTTTATCTTACCAGTCGTTGTACTTGACTAGTTCACTTTTTATTTCCATGGTCATCTTTCTTCGACTCATGGTTTCACAAGCCGTTTCACTTGGCTAGTTTCACTTTTATCCCCATGGTCGTCTTACTTCGCCCCATGGTTCCATAGGACGTTTTACTTGGTCTATGACTTTTCTTGTTGTTTCTCAACAAGTTAAACTTCTGACTTTTCTTTATAAGGGATAGTTAATTATCATACTTGATACGAGTAATAAAATTATCTAAAACTTTTATTAATACTGACTTGGTAAAAGGACATAAACTGTCTCAAAATCCTTTCTACTAGAAATAAAAATTCAATCTCAACCGAAACTACTAGACTAAGTCTGAATCGACTTAAATAAAATAACTCCCATTACTTCTGATTAGCCATCAATGCGTCCTCTCTGATCTTCCACTTGATCTCTAGATTCCACACTTCTCGTATTCGGTTGCTAGCTCGTCATATTTGGCTTGGATATCTAATTTCTCTGCATATATCTGGTAGCCTGACTTCCTTAGCTCCAACTCACATTTTTCTTGTTCATCTATCTTCTTCTCGAGGTCATACACTCCCTTTTCTTCATCCGGCAATTTCACACTTAGCTTGTTCCACTCTCGATTAGCTATTTTAATATGTACCTCCATGTTTCTGACTTTCTGGTTACTCTTAGTCAGCTTATTCTATATAAACTCCACATCAGACAAAGAACTTAATTAAAATAACTCCAATACATAATATATACACTTCTTTTAAAATAAGGAAACAAGATAATCCTCAAAGCATACACGTAAGTTGTTCCTCCAACTTATTTTACTTAACTCTAAGTTGAATAAGCTAACTCTCATTTCTCAAAGTTAATTCAACTATCTTCAAGTATTTAAGTCTAATTCTCCCATAAGACCTAAAGCCATGGCTCTGATACCAACTGTAACACCCCTAATTTTCCATACATAAACAAGCATTCAATGGCATTAAATATAACTTCAAAATATTAGGGTTTCCACCCCCAAAACCCTATTACATCATAATTGTCATTAAATACCATAAATACTTAATAAATGCGGGATCGAAAATAAATACTTATTGTCTCAGCTAGTAAAACCACACTAGCCATTAATGTACTTACAACCAAATGAAATAACTAATTGTTCAATAAACCCTACTTATTCTCCAAGCGTCGCCCTTCTCGCGACCAATCCAATTCCCTTCTACTTAGAACCTGGAAAGAAAATTTTAAGGGAGAAAGGGTGAGCGAATGAATGCTCAGTAAGTTCATACGATGTCTCTTCGGGTACTAAGAAGAGACGACCGGAATGAACACTTCAATAATATCATACAAGGATAGGTTAATTTAGTTTTATAATAGACTGCGGTACAATACAGTCAAGACACCATTTAAATTAATCTTCAAGGAAATATGGCACTACGATTCAAAGGGATTCATACAATTTCCGTCAATTCCAACGTACATTATAACCTCAATGCCAAAGGTACAAATAATACACCTAGCTTCATCAAGCCATTAGTGTGGGTCGAAAAATATACGCATCTTGTCACACATATATGCTCGGGGTCTAGAATTGCCCTTGTAACCAGACAATTCCTGAGAGAAGGCATGTGATCACTCATGCAATCCCTAATAAGAAAAAGTCCTTAGACAAGTTCTGACAATGCCTTTTCTAACTGGGCATGTCCATTCTAAGCAAGTAAGTGATTCCACAAACATGCTAGAACGAGAAAGCATACAGAGGTACGGGTATGCATATGACAAGTTTCAAACTTCGGATATTACGTCAGAACAATAACATTATCACAAAATATAGATATTTCCAAGTGACATTTCAACATACGCAGATTATTCACAAATAACTATCATGCCATTTGATAGTTCAGTTATATCAAGAAGGTATAGAATTTCCAATGGAAAAGAATTCAAATACAGTAAAGGAACGTAATCCCTTACCTTGGTCTAACTTCTTTGACCGCTTTTCCCGTGCGTATCTACAAACACGTAAGAGTAACTTAGTATCTCGCATTTGTCGTTAACTATCTCTACTTAGTTAAACCTTATGCGTTAACTTCTTTCTTTTCTTTATTTAGTAACTTTCTAAGTTTGGAAAGTTTTTATTCCTGGAAACTTTCCATATTTGGGAATTTCCTTATTCTTGGATTTGTAATTCCTTAGTTATGGTTTGATCTTTATTTAGGATTTTCTCTTTTCCATCTTTTTCATAATTCTTGACTTTAAGGTAACTTTCCTCTTTTAGGATTTTCACTTAAGTCCTTCTACTTTTGGTTAATTACTTAAAGGTCCTCCATCTTTTAGGTATTTGCAAAACCGTCCTTCAACTTTTAAATATTTTCAAATTAGTCCCTCAACTTTTGAATATTTTCAAACTAGTCCCTCAACTTTTAAATATTTGCAAACTAGTCCCTCAACTTTTAAATATTTGCAAACAAGTCCCTCAACTTTTAAATATTTGCAGTTTAGTCCCTTAACTTTTAAATATTTGCAGTTTAGTCCTTCTGCAGTTTTGAAATTTTCAGTTTAGTCCTCCAGTTAATTCTCCATCTAATTCCTGACTGAATAGTTAGAATTTTAACGGTTTCAGCTTCAAACTATTCAACCTAGTCCTTTTTCAGTTAAAAACTTAACTGTAGTCTTTTAATACTTTAACCAAAAGCTTAATTAATTAACCAAAACACACCCAACTTGGCCTAGGGTTCAGCCGAGCCTTTACAGATCCCAAATCCATGGCTTAATTTTCTTTTCTTTTTCTTTTGTTCATTAACCCAAACACTTTAATTAATTTACTCTTAATCAAATAGTCCTTAACACCTTAATTGATTAAATCTATATTTTTTTCTTATTCAAAATTCAAGAATAAATTTGGGTTATGGCCATATTATTATAACATTCAATCCCCATCATTTTAATCCTCAAACAATTCATTTAACCTCAAGATTTAGCATTTAAAAGCTTGTAAAAATCATCCAAGAACAATAAAAGTTTAAAACTTATAAAAATCATAACTAATTCCCTAATGCTCCGAATTGAATGAAACGAAAGAGGGAAGTTAGGGTTTGACATTACCTTAATTTTGGTGAAGAAAGATTGCCCAAAGAACCAACCACGGCTGCTCCTCCTCCCCCTGCAGTTTCCGGCCGCCGCCCTTAGCTAGGGTTTTAAATTTTTTTTTTTTTTTGCTTTGGTAATTGCTGAAAATTATGAAGAATTTTTAGGAAGGTTTGGTATTTAAATGTAGGGATTAACCTCCTTGGGCATTCTCTTGCACAAGCCCAAAACCTAACCCACTTGCTTTAACCCATTCTATTTAACTTTTAATAGCCCATTTATTAGAAGTCAATTAATAAAATTAATTTCATTTATTAATTTTTTTTTCCTAATAAAAATAATTAATTTAAAAGTCCAAAATTTTTTTGGGTTCTTACATAATCATCCACCAAAGTTAAAAAATACCGTACACCACAAGAAGAAGCATGAGTGTATGCACCCCATAAATCACAATGTAATTTCTCAAAAATTCTAGTGGACTTAAAATCACTAATAGGAAAACTGTCTCTAGATTGTTTAGCACAAAAACAAGTATCACAAGGTTTATTTAAGTTGCCAGGAGTACGACTGACTGAGGGAATAAGCTTTACTACTTTCTCGGAAGGGTGTCCCAAGCGATTATGCTACAGCTCCAACAAAGAAGATGATCCGGTGACTGAAACATTATGTGCTGAAGATGCATCGCTAAAGTAGTAGAGTCCATCCCACCTAACACCCATTCCAACCAGGTTCCTCGACAGGTCCTGTATAGCACACATAGAGGAGTTAAATTGGACAGTGCAGTGAATATCATCAGAAAGTTGTGAAACTGAAATTAAGTTACAACTTATGTTTGGAATAAAGAGAACATGAGAGAGGGTAATAGTGTTCGTCAGACAAACGATCCCTTTGTATGAGCCAAAAAAAGACCCATTAGGTAAACCGACTGGACAAGCCGATATAGTCCGAGAATTAAAAAGACATGAGGCATTTCCAGTTACATGATTTGAAGCACTTGTATCAATTATCCATTAAGTTGCGTCAAACTTACCATGAAGACGATCATTCGGAATTTGAGAATTACCGACAAGGCTTGCCAAAGCCTTTCATTGCTCAGCTGTGAATGATGAAGGAGAAGCAACAGAAGAGGATCCCACGGCTGCTGCACAAATAGTAACAAGACCGAGATCGGGTGCTGTTGTAGTTGCATTGTTGTTGCGAGAAGAACCCCTGCCTCGGCAATATTGCCAATGACCACTGCCACACGAATTAGATTTGTTGCGTTGTTCAAGACCCCAATCCGAATATCCATTCAATTCAAAACATGAGGCATTGTCATGACCAGTCTTCTTACAATGAGTGCATATGAGATGAGATCGATCAGGATTGTCACGACTACGAGCTCCACCGGCACGAAGAGCAAAATTAACCACATCATCAAGAACAGGCTTAGCAAGACGAACCCGTTCATCTTGAGCCACCAATTTATATGCTCGGTCAAGACCAGGAAGAGGATCCATAGATAAAATATTGGTTCGAGTATTAGCATGATACTTGGAATTTAGACCCATAAGAAATTGATTAAGCTTGCTTGTTTCTCTGCAATCCGCATGTTGTTGAGCGGCCGTGCAGTTGTTACAACAAGTGCAATTAATTAAAGGTTCATGACTATGGAGTTCTTCCCATAAGCCAGTTAAGTTGCCAAAATATGTAGCCATTGACATGCCCTTAGTTTTCTCACAACGAGCGATCGATGCCATTAATTGTTGAATACGTGGATCATCAACCACAGCATATTGACTTTTAAGAGAATCCCATAAACGTTTAGCATCTCTGAATTTGGAGAGAGTGCTTTTAACGTCAAAGTCGATAGTATTCATGATCCAAGAAATCAACATGGCATGAATAGTATTCCAATCAGAGATGGTGCAAGGAAAAAAACAGGTTCAATAAGTGTACCATCTAGAAAACCAAATTTTCGACGAGCTTCAAGAGGTGTTTGCATATCGCTGGCCCAATCATCATATTTTTCACCATTGAAGCGAGTAGGAGTAATAAAATTGCCTGACCTATCCTAAGGACCAAGGTAAAAAGGAGAATTGTATTCGATTTTAGGAGGATTATTGTTGGCATTGGTGTTGTTGTTGCCGCCAGGCGGCGTGACAGTATTGTCGCCGGCCATGGATTTAAACTTGTGTATGATGGAGGCTCTGATACCATGTAGAAAATTAATCTAGGGTTTTATTCATGTTTCTTAATGTTCTTATTGATCAACTTATGAATATATATGGGTTACAATAGAAAAAAGGAAAGGAGTCCTATTTTAAACTTTGAAGCTTCACGTTCCAGTTCATGATCCAGGCTAGAGGTGGGCGGCCTCCTGGCTTGGGCCGAGGTTGGGCCTCACTGGCAGTGACTTTGGCCGAGATTTGGTAGAGGTGAGGCGGCCGCCTGGATTGGGCCGAGGCTGGCGCCTCACTGGCAGTGACTTTGGCCGAGATTTGGTTTTGGTGAGGCGGTCGCCTGGAACTTGGTGAGGCTGGCGCCTCACTTGCAGAAACTTCAGCAGCTTCTTCTTCACACTTACTCATTTTTAAACATGAGTAACTAATACTACTATCTAATATATTCTATTATATTAGAATAATAATGTTTATAATTATATATCACTATAATATTTTCTAATTTTTAAACATGAGTAACTAATACTACTATCTAAAATATTCTATTGTAATGGAAAGATAATGTTTACAATTATATTTCACTATAATATTATATACCAAGTATTAATGATAATAGTTATCCTATATAGTAACTATTATAACTAAGTAAAAGTATTATCTGATAGTTAGTTGAATGATAATAGTTACCCTATATAGTAACTATTATGATTAACTAATACTCTTAATAGTAATAGTTAACATATACTCCCTCCGTCCCAATAGTAGCTTCCCATTTTGCCATTTTGGGTGTTCCGTTAATAGCTTCCACTTTCCTTTTTTGGCAAAGGAATCTTTACTATTCTCCCCACTCATTCTCTCTCCTACATTATTTTAATACTCACAACACTATTATAATTTACTATTCTCTCCACTCATTCTCTCTCCTATTTTCAAATTACACTCACAACATTTTTACTTCCCCCTCATTTTCTTAATTTGCGTGCAACCCAAAAATTGGGCAGCTCTTATTGGGACGGAGGGAGTATATAGTAACTATTATGATTAACTAATATTATTAATAGTAATAGTTAATCTATATGTAACTATAATACTATTACTTAACCTATATAGTAAACTAATACTATTTATAATAATAGTTAACCTATATAGTAACACTTTTATGATTAACTAATACTATTAGTGGTAATAATTAACCTATATTGTAACTATAATACTATTACTTAACCTCACTACTAGAATATGAATTTTAGGCGACCAGCCTAAGGTGACAAACAATATTTGGTCACCTAAAACGAACGACTTTAGGCAAAAAAGAAAAAAATATTGTCACTCGAGATCAATCTTTCGCAACCATTCTTAGCGCCCAATGTATTTGTCGCCTTATGAAGGTTTTATGCCACTAATTGCATTTTTAGTCACCTTTTGTAACGAAACCTTTGGCAACCACAAAAATAGTCACCTTACATAAAATTTGCATACCAGAAACAGTTGTTTTAGCGACGAAATAATCAGCGATGGACTCATTCCGTCGCTAAATAGCGACGGAATTTAAGCTTTAGCGGTGGAATTTTTTTGGCGTCAAATTTAGCGACGGAATTTAATTCCGCCGCTAAATTTCGCCTTCTAAAACGAATATTCCTCGAATATTCGTTTAATTACCGCCACTATTTTCGCGGTTGATTTACCGACAGAATATTCCGCCGCTACATCTTAATCAGCGACGGAATTATTCCGCCGGTGAAAATATATTATTTTTTTATTTATAAGCGGCGGAAATTTTCCGTCGGTGAAAATCAAATATTTTTTTTTTTGAAATGTTACACCGACGGAATATTTCCGCCGCTGATAAATTAAAAAAAAATAATTTATCAGCGTCGAAAATATTTCGACGGTGAAATTAAAATATTTTTTTTTGAAATATTACACCGACGGAATATTTCCGCCGCTGAATAATTATTTTTTTTTTAATTTATCAGCGGCGGAAATATTCCGTCGGTGAAATTAAATGTTTTTTTTTTTAAAATTAAACACCGACTGAATATTTCCGCCGCTGATAAAATAATTTATTTTAATTTATCAGCGACGGAATATTCCGTCGCTGATAATAAAATGTAATTTTTGATTATTTTTAGAACTAATTAACAAAATAACCAACTGAAAAATATTAAAATATTTAACTACACCCTAACCCATAACCCCTAACATCTAAACCCTAAATCCTAACCCCTAAACCCTAAACCATAACCCCTAACCCCTAAACCCCTAACCCATAACCCCTAATCCCTAAACCCTAAATCCTAATCCCTAACCCCTAAACCCTAAATCATAACCCCTATACACTATACCCTATACCATATACCCTATACCCTAAACCCTAACCCCTAAACCCTAACCCCTAAACCCTAAACCCCTAACCCCTAACCCCTAAACCCTATACCATATACCCTATACCCTATACACTATACCCTATACCCTATACACTATACCCTATACCCTATACACTATACCATATACCCTATACACTATACCCTATACACTATACCCTATACCCTATACCCTATACACTATACCCTATACCCTATACCCTATACCCTATACCCTATACCCTATACACTATACCATATACACTATACCTTATACCCTATACCCTATACCATATACCCTAAATCCTAACCCATAAACCCTAACCCCTAAACCCTAAACCCTAACCCCTAAACCCTAAACCCTAAACCCTATACCCTATACCCTATACCCTATACACTATACACTATACCCTATACACTATACCATATACCCTATACCCTATACCCTATACACTATACACTATACCCTATACACTATACCCTATACCCTATACACTATACCCTATACCCTAACCCCTAACCCCTAAACCCTAACCCCTAAACCCTAACCCCTAAACCCTATACCATATACCCTATACCCTATACCCTATACCCTATACACTATACCCTATACCCTATACACTATACCCTATACCCTATACCCTATACCCTATACCCTATACACTATACCATATACCCTATACACTATACCCTATATACTATACCCTATACCCTATACCCTATACATTATACCCTATACCATATACCCTATACCCTATACCCTATACACTATACACTATTCCCTATACACTATACCCTATACCCTATACCCTATACCCTATACCCTAAACCCTAAACCCTAAACCCTAACCCCTAAACCCTAAACCCTATACCCTATACACTATACACTATACCCTATACACTATACCCTATACCCTATACCCTATACCCTATACCCTATACCCTAACCCCTAAACCCTAACCCCTAAACCCTATACCCTATACCCTATACCCTATACCCTAAACCCTAACCCCTAAACCCTAACCCCTAACCCATAAACCCTAAACCCCTAACCCCTAATCCCTAAACCCTATACCATATACCCTATACCCTATACCCTATACACTATACCCTATACCCTATACACTATACCCTATACCCTATACACTATACCCTATACCATATACCCTATACCCTATACCCTATACACTATACCATATACCCTATACCCTATACCCTATACACTATACCCTATACACTATACCCTATACCCTATACACTATACCCTATACCCTATACACTATACACTATACCCTATACACTATACCCTATACACTATACCCTATACCATATACCCTAAACCCTAACCCATAAACCCTAACCCCTAAACCCTAAACCCTAACCCCTAAACCCTAAACCCTAAACCATATACCCTATACCCTATACACTATACCCTATACACTATACCCTATACCCTATACCCTATACCCTATACACTATACCCTATACCCTATACACTATACCCTATACCCTATACCCTATACCCTATACACTATACCCTATACCCTATACACTATACCCTAACCCCTAAACCCTAACCCCTAAACCCTAACTCCTAAACCCCTAACCCCTAAACCCAATACCATATACCCTATACCCTATACACTATACCCTATACCTTATACAATATACCCTATACCCTATACCCTATACACTATACCATATACCATATACCCTATACCCTGTACACTATACCCTATACACTATACCCTATACCCTATACCCTATACACTATACCCTATACCTTATACCATATACCCTATACACTATACACTATTCCCTATACACTATACCCAATACCCTATACCCTATACCCTAAACCCTAACCCCTAAACCTTAAACCCTAACCCCTAAATTCCTAAATCTCCTATACTTATACACTATACTTATACACTATACCCTATACCCTATACCCCAACCCTAACCCTATACCCCATACTTATACTTATACCCTTATACCCTATACCCTATACCCTATACCCTAAAACCCTAAACCCTAACCCTAACCCTAACCCCTAAACCCTAACTCCCTAAACCCTAACCCCAAACCTAATTCCCTAAACCCTAAACCTAAATCCCCTAACCCCTAACCCTAACCCCTAAACCCTAACCCTAAACCCTAACCCCTAACTCCTAACCCCTAACCCCTAACCCTAAACCCTAACCCTAACTCCTAACTCCCTAAACCCTAACCCCTATACCCTACAACAGATGTAGGTATAAACTATACAGGTATAGTGGTATAGATAAAGGTATAACATGTAGTATAGTGTATGTGTGGTATAGGTATATAACAGATATAGTGTATAGGTATGTGGTATGTTGTATAAGATATGTGTATAGGTATAACAGATATGGTATAGGTATGTATAGGTATAGGTATAACAGATAGTATGGTATGTGGTATAGTGGTATAGGTATGTGGTATGGTATATGTAGGTATAAAGGTATGTGATATAGTGGTATAGGAAGGTATAGTGTATAGTGTATAGGGTATAGGTATATAGATACAGATAGTATAGGTATAGGTATGTGGTATAGTGTATGTGGTATGTGGTATAGTGTATGTGGTATAAACAGATAGTGGTAAGTATATGGTATGTGGTATGTGGTATAAGGTATGTTGTATAGGTATGTGGTATAGGTATGTATGTATATGGTATGTGGTATAGGTATGTATATATGTGGTATAGTATGTGGTATATGGCAGATAAACAGTATGTGGTATAGTGGTATAGTGGTATACAGGTATGGTATAGTGGTATGTGGTATGTGGTATAGAGGTATGTGGTATGGTGTGTATAGGTATGTATAAAGGTATAGTAGGTATAGGTATGGTGTATAGGTATGTGGTATGTGGTATAGGTATGGTATAGTGTATGGTGTATAGCGTATAGGGTATAGTGTATAGGGTATAGGGTATAGTGTATAGTATACAGTGTATAGGGTATATGGTATATGGTATATGGTATATGGTATAATAAAAAGAATGATATTTATTAAATTAAAATTAATAAATATTTATGATTTATTTATTTTTTCAAAAATAATATTTATTGACTCATATTTATTTTTTTGAGATTAATTTAAAATAATTTTCATGTTTTATATAATTATAAAGAATGATATTTATTAAATTAAAATTAATAAATATTTATGATTTATTTAATTTTTCAAAAATAATATTTATTGACTCATATTTATTTTTTTGATAGTGATTTAAAATAATTTTCATGTTATATATAATATAAATAATGATTTTTATTAATGATATTTATTAATTTTAGCGGCGGAAATTTCCGTCGCTGAGGTTAATTAAACCAGCGGCGTAAATTTCCGTCGGTGGTTCATGCCACGTCATCGATCCATGTGAACGTAATTTCTAGCGACGGATTATCAGCGGCGGAATATTCCGTCGCTGAGGTAAAATATAAATAAAAAAATTTCGCCCTAAATTCATTACAGTCTCTCAACAATCTCTCTCTCTTCCTGCTTTCTCTCTCTTCCCCACCGCGACCATCGAGCTCTCTCTTCTTCCATCGCCGTTTGCCGCCGTCTCCTCATCACCGACATCTCTCATCGCCGTCGCCTCACTGCCGTCGCCTCACCGCCGTCTCTTGCTCGTCTTCTCCTTCCTTCGTTCGTTCTTCAAGCTCCATCCTCCGTCGATCTCTCTTCCTAATCGCCATTAACAGTACGTTTTCTCCCTCTCATTTCTTGAAATTCAGCCTCTTATTTGATTGAAACTTCTATTGTCTCTCCAATTTATTCAAAGTTGCGTTGTAAATCGTATTGTTTTCATGCCTGTTTTGAATTGTAATTGATTGAACTCGAGCAATTTATCCCGTGGAAATTTACTGTATATGAATTTTGTAATTGAATTTAGGGTTGTAATTAATTATTCTTATTAATAGTCCATTTTTAATCTATTTCTCATTTTGAGGTTACTTGGGAGTAGAAAGTTGGGTCTGGGAGTTGGGTTTTTGATCATTGTAGTGAGTTCTTGAAGCTGATGGTTATTATCTGCAATTTTTAAGCTAGTTAACTTCAGGTCCAGACGATAATGGTCAAATTATTTGATCATTGTATGGAGTTCTTCAGGCTGAATTGTTTTTTAGAATAGCTGCTTCCTCTGTGTCAACTTTAGATCTAACTTATAATGGTCAAATTATCAAAGCGAATTTTGGATGCTCTTTACTGAAAAATTGTTAGAACATTGTAATTGGGTTCTTGAGATTGTGTATGTTTGGATTGCGATTTGGCTACCTGCATCTCTTGAGCTTGTCAACTTTAGATCCAAATGATGATGGTCCAGACTTTGTAGTAGTCAAATAAATGTTATTTTTGAGCTTTGTAGGCTGAATGTGCTTTAATTGTGATTCATACTAGCTGCATGAATTAGTGAACTTTAGATTAAAATAATAATGGTGGAATTATTAAAACCAGTTGAATGACCTGGATGTTCAGTATTGAAAGTTGTTTGTATTTTCACTTGGTTTATGTGGTCAAAAATACCCAGTATTTTGTTTGTATTTTCACTTGGTTTATTTGGTCAAAAATACATGACACCCAAGTCCACACAAATGGGGGAAGGTTTTAATAAATTTTCATTTTTGGTGGAAGCGATCAGAAGAAAACGGATGATTTAGAGGTCTTCAATTGTTGTGACAGTGATCAGGAAGTTGGAAATTTTATACTATGTGATTGTTTGCTTGTGTGTGTGTGTGTGGTGGTGGGGGGGCTTTGTTGTGCTCGGTGATTCATGAGGACCTCATGGAATATAATGATAGGGTTCTAGATCCCATTTTGGGGCGATTGACTCGCATCGCCGACGGTGATTATGTCGCCTACATTTGAGCGCCTGATATCAATCCTGGCACCCTAGATGCACCTTATATGAAACAAACTAGGATACAGTTTCTGTATATACGTGTCGCGTAAATAAGTAAACCAACATTTAAGGTGTAGTACCTGAAATCATAAAATGTGCTTTGAGAACCATAACTGAGAATAAAGAGTATCCATGAAAATCACAAAAATAATTGATAAAGAGCTAAAGAAAAAACGAATAATGCGTAATCTAAATGGTGGTAATAATCAATTTAGTTATACCGAATCAGAAAAGACAAAAAGAAAACGATATGTTAGTAATATTAACGAATAGAAGAAAACATATGCCACTATAAAGAAAACGATAAATAACCGTACTCATAATCAAATATGTAACATGTTATATTTAGTAAACATAAGATGTTACATATTTAATAAACATAACATGTTACATATGCAACAATTAGATAAGTTACTAAATATCTAATTTTCAAGTCTTTTAAAGTCAAAGGGGGAGGAAGGGGGGTAAATGTCTCAATAATGTAACATATTCAACCGCACACTACCTTAGTGGTTCTAGATCCCATTTTGGGGCGATTGACGCGCATCGCGGATCAAGTGATTATGTTGCCTACGCTTGAGTGCCCGATATCAATCTCGGCACCCTAGATGCACCTTGTGGGTATTTTGGTTGGTGGTTAACATCTTAAAATATAAATATGATGAGAGCCTTTCTCACCACAGCTATCAAAACTGCCTATCTTTGATAAAGATAGAGCAAATAGTTTTCATCGTAGTTAAAGGATTTTGTTTAATAAGAGTTTTTCAGCTTCACATCTTCTTTCTAAGGATCTCAAACATCACAGCCATGTTCTTGACAGGTTCTGCTTTTTCTCTTCACCGGTGGTATACGGTCACAAGTAAAAACAAGGTAACAAGATAACACCGCTGAAGAGAAAACAGATTCTTTCCTCCAATTTTTCAATCTCCACCTTCCATTCAAGATTCGACAGAATCTTCCTGAGCCGGCGGTGTTGCCCTAAATCTCACTATTGCTTCGCATGTTTTATCACACATGCGAAGCAACCGTGAGATTAAGGGCAACACCGCCAGCTTTCAAGCTCATGAGGAAGATTCTGCAATCAGGATCTTGAGTAAATGGAAGGTGGAGATTGAAAAAATTGGAGGAAAGTTCTGTTTTCTCTTCACTGGTGTTATACTATTACCTTGTTTTTACTTGTGACCATATAACACCAGTGAATAGTAAAACAGGCACTATCACAAACATGGCTGTTATGTTTGAGATCCTTAGAGAGGAGGACAGTGAAACTGGAAAAAATTCTTATTAAACAAAATCCTTTGCTCAAACAAATGAGAACTTGTTTGCTCTGTCTTTCTTGGTCTAAGATGAGATAGGGTTTTGATAGTTGTGGATGAGAACGACTCTCATTTTGTATATAAATGTTAATTTAATTCATCATTGTAAAATTATATATTTTACAACAAAGAATTAAATATTAATATTTAAAATTATTCACAATAGTAATAATTTAGGTTTATCTAATTTTCAAGTCTTTTAAAGTCAAAGGGGAGAAAGGGGGTGAATGTCTCAATAATGTAACATATTCAATCGCACACTACCTTAGTGGTTCTAGATCCCATACATCACAAACATGTTTAGACAAGATAAAGCTCGTTTTGCCACCGGTGTTATACGGTCACAAGTAAAAACAAGGTAACAAGTATAACACCAAAGAGAAAACAACTTTTTCCTCCAATTTTTTCAATCTTCACATTCCATTTACTCAAGCTCATGAGGAAGATTCTGCAATCAGGATCTTCCTTAAATAAATGGAAGGTGGAGATTGAAAAAATTGGAGGACTTGTTTGCTCTGTCTTATGTTTGAGATCCTTAGAGAGGAGGAAAGTGAAACTGGAAAATTATATATTTTACAACAAAGAATTAAATATTAATATTTAATGTTAATTTAATATTAATATTTAAAATTATTCACAATAGTAATAATTTAGGTCTATCCAAAAGCCGAAATTTCTTTATTTTCGATTATAAAGCAAGTAGACAAAGTGATATTTGATTTTCATATAATCGTGCATTTCAGGATGGGATAGGTTTATCAAACAGGCACTTAAAGGATAGAGTAGGTGGTTAGGTAGGGACACCATTATCCTTTAGTTTAGTTTGAACTAGAGCTCAAGATTTGTTGATACTAAGAAGCCAACCCCAATTCTAAACCTAATTTTAAATATTAACAATTTACAATTATTCACAATATTAATAGGTAAAAATCCCAAAGAAATTTCAATTTAAGGCAAAGATGGAGCATTACAATGGAGAAATTGTTTCCCGAGAGTATCAATTTCAACAAGACGTTCTTGAACTCTCCGCTTTCACCAAAAACAACACCGGAAACTTATTGACAGTGAGGTATAGCATGCCATGCATCCGGTCTCTAAAAGATTGGAAGATTGATTGGGATCTCGCTCCGAGCCGCTTCGTGCTTTTGGGATTCTGGAGCGACATGTGTTCACCCTATCGTACAACGATCCGATGCCAACGATGGAGGATTTTCGAGCACCGATCGGTGTGGCCGAGTCCGAGGATCGTGGCATTTCCTCGAGACACTATCTCGAATTCTGGGATTATCGCCAGACCGGGTATCGGGCATTGTCGTTGACGATAGATTCACAGACTTGACTCATATAGACAGATTGAGTCGGACCACTTCCTGACCGTTTGATCTATCCACTTCCTTAGATATATTCATGTTGCTCATTCTGTCTCGCGCACTACTTCGCGGCTACATCGGAGTGTGTCCAGCCTACGCCGTTAGAGATCATCAGCAATGAGAGGTGATCGAGGAGTTGTCATCCTGCATATTCAATCTGGACAGGAGCAATGGACATCATTCCACTGTTGCTAGCTGAGACATACCACGGCATTGATAGATTAGCCTGAGGATCCGAGTACATGGGTTCAGCAAATTTCTGCATTACTATCATTGTGGCCGTATGAGAGATTGCGCTTGATCTCGCCACCGCTGCAGAGGGGCACGCATTACTCGGTGACTCGGACAGCGCAGATACGAGGGATGCCGCTACCGAGAGTTGGCATGGTGAGGTTAACCTTGACCCGATAGCGAGACCGCAAACCCGTACTATTGGATTCCGGCATGGGGATTGCAGACTATGAGAGATATTCAGGACGGGCCGTTGATTGTCCGACTTCCGCGACTACATGTATCATCCTTTTGCATTCCATATCTAGTGAGCAGACAAGACGGATACCCGCAGCAGATCATTCGACTTCTGAGAGAGCAATGACGACTAATACCATGCCGATGATTATGACCGAGCCTCGACTACACATTTCTTTGACAAAACATTTCTAGAGGGCTTTCTTCCGATATGACCACTACTCCGTCACACTAGAGGTAGCACATTTCTGACCACCGAGTATCTGATATGGTACGAGGAGCAAAGCAAGGTCCCGTACAAATGATGATGAGGCTCGACGCCGAGAGTATTTTGGGGCGTACTATTCTTCCAAATGTACATTAAGAGACATAGAGGCCAAGAGCAACCCCGATGAAATCACCGGCGACATTGCAGCAGACATGAGAGACGGAGCTTCTGAGAGATGCTTGAGAAATGATCCCGAAGTGATAGCTCGCAGGAGGCCTTGAGGCAGAAAGAGCAAGATCGAGAGCTACCAGATCGATTGATCCACCACTCACACGATACCCGAGCCAAGACGAGGTCGACCGACTTTTCGACATACCTAGACCAAAGACCTCCTGGGACCGAGGCGAGGAAGAGTAGAGATTCGAGTTCGGGAGCGGGAACGAGTTCCTAGACACTTTAAGAAGACCTGTTAATATATTGTTAAATATGAGTTAGAAGCTTTATATTTATTTTAAGAAGGTCTCGTGTTGCTTTTAAGTTTGTAATTCAAATTTAGTGGAATGATAATACGTTAATTACTTCTAAACTCGTTAATATATTATGAAATCCAATAATTATTAACATCCCAATTTTGTTTCATCCGTCGATTAAATTGAGTGTACGTATAATATATGGATTGCAATGCAGAGTGATGTCGTTAATGATGATCGTAGTTAGATGTACAAGCGGAAGTTGCCGAATCATTCCAAGATCAATCCCGAGTTTTATAGAGGGTTGATGGGGTTTATTGAATTTGCTCAATCAAATAAAACCACTACAAGGATAAAGATGGTAAGATTAGGTGTCCATGCACCATCTCCGTTGTAATGTCAAGTATCTAAGCTTGATCGATACTGTAAACATCTTTGCGTAACGGGTTTGAAGTTGGGTACAAACGGTGGACCCGTCATGGTGAGCCGAGATTGCGCACAAATGTTGCGAATAATCCCCCGGGAATATTCATGTACCTCCCGAACCCGAACCTATTATTCAGACAATGAAGAACCACCTTTGAATATGGAAGATATGGTTAGGATGCAAATGTCCTTCCTTCGATTGGTCGAGAACCAACAAAGAAGAACCAACCCCGCAGCCCAAGAAATTTATTGATGCTATGGACTCTCGCAAAAGAGAAGGTCTATCCAGTTGCGAGATCGCTGTGTTGGGAGGCCGTGGCCGAGCTCCTTAACATAAAGGCCGATCGCAATATTAGCCACCGCTTATAATCGTATCATGAAAGAAATTAAGCGGATGTTGCCGAAAGAGAATAAGATGGTTACAAACTTTTATGAGATAAAGAAGTTGGTCATGATTGGGCTATGTTTTGAAAAGATTGATGCGTGTAAGAATGACTCGCATGCTATTCTACAAGGAAGATTCACGTAAGACAGAGTGTTCAATTTGCGGACAAAGTAGATATAAGCCAAATCGGAGGGGAGTTCAAAACACAAGAAAAACATACCACATAAGCAAGCCATGCGTTACATGTCGTTGATTCCAAGACCGCAACGCCTCTACGCGTCTAAATCTACCGCAGAGGCAATGCGTTGGCATAAGGAAAGTTTGCGTGAAGAGGGTGTGTTGATTGATTCATCCCACCGATGGGGAGGCATTGAAACACTTTGATGAGACTTATCCCGACTTTCAAGGCGTCCGAAGCAAGAAATATACTGCTATGCATCTCGCTTCCGATGGTTTCAATCCGTTTGGTCCCGGGGGCAAAATCTTACTCTTGTTGGCCGGTTATAGCCACCGTCTACAATCTTCCGCCCGGTTGTGTATGAGTGATTCCTACATGTTCTTGTCGTTATTCATCCCCGCCCAAATGTACTCGGGAGGAACATTGACGTCTATCTCCAACCTCGATGGACGAATTGAAGCGCTTTGGGAGGATGATATCGAAACGTGGGATGCTTTCAAGCGAGAGAATTTCAAAGATGAAGGCTGCATTGATGTGGACAGTTTATGACTTCCCTGCATATGGGATGTTATCGAGTTGGAGCACCCACGGGAAGTTGGCCTGTCCGTATTGTATGAGTGACATAAAGTCTTTCATGCTAACGCACTCTGGAATACCATGTTGGTTCGATTGCCATAGACAATTTCTTCCGGAGGACCACCCATTCAGGACCCAAAAGAATGCGTTTAAAAAGAACAAGATTGACCATGATGAGGCCCCGATTCGTTTAAGTGGTGACACGGTCTATGAGAAGGTATCTACATTGCCCGATCCTCGGTGGGGGAAAAAGTTTTCGAAGACCAAAATACAAGGGTTTGGGACTACCCATAACTGGATCAAGAGGAGTATATTTTGGGAGCTGCCATACTGGAAAACAAATCTCATTCGACATAACCTTGACGTGATGCACATTGAGAAAAATGTATTTGATAATGTTTTTAACACGTTGATAGATTTCAAGAGAACAACTAAAGACAACGAAAAAGCTCGAAAGGACCTTAAGGAAATCTATAAGCGGTCGGCCTTTGACTTGGTATACGTCAATGGTGTAAACCAGTTAGACCGATGGCTCAATACGTGCTTACAAAGGAAAAGAAGCTCCTCCTCCTGAAATGGCTCAAGGATTTAAGGCTTCCAGATGGTTACGCGTCTAACATTGGTAATCGTGTCAATGTAGAGGAGGGGAAAGTGCGGGTTTGAAGAGTTACGATTGCCACGTTTTGGCCGGATAGGCTACTTCCGATTGCTCTCGTGGGTCTCTTGCCCGACAATATCTCGGGTGGCGTACAGAGTTAAGTGAGTTTTTCCGAGCGTTAACATCGACCACACTGCGTGTTGATCACATGAAAAAGCTTGAGGAGAGCATCGTAGTGACTTTGTGCAAACTTGAGAAGATATTTCCTCCTTCATTCTTTGATTCTATGGAGCATTTATCGGTCCACTCGGCATACGAAGCTAGAGTCGGTGGTCCAAGCTTCAATACGTATGGATGTATCCATTTGAGAGGTAATTGAATTTATTCTATTTCTAAATAATTTGAGCGTTAACAATATACCTTCTTTAACATTATTTATGTTTTAATCTACGAATGACTTTTAGGAATCTAGGCCAATTGAAAAGGAAGATGAGCAATAGGGCCATGGTCGAGGCCTCAATTTCGTAGGTCGTTATTATAGATGAGATTGTTGCCTTTGTCAACATATTTTCCTCCCGATGTTGATACGAGATTGACTAGGATTGGCCACAATTACGATGGTGGTTGTCCGTCTAAGGGAAACATCTCTCGTATTTTCATCCCCCGGCTCTGCCTCCTCGGCAAATGGGTTGGTACGCGTACGTTAACCGCTAAAGAGTTTGCCGCGGTCGAAACGTATGTTCTTCTTAATCGCGACGAGGTTGGGGAATATATCAAGTAAGTCATTGATGTTATGTTTACACCTCGTCGATTAAATTATGCATGTTTAATTACTCTGCATATGAAATGCCTTGTTTAACCCTATTGCAGAATGTTTGAAGATTTAGCTCAGATTTATCTCCGTAACTCATCGCAACTAGGACAGTAAAGAGAATTTCCAAACCGGCTAAGGAAATATGTAAATATTTCTGTTTCATTCAAATTTATTCTATACACTTCTTTAAACATTCAATCTTAAAATTGTATTAAATTGGTTACAATATTGTCTTATAGATAGCCGAACATCCGGTGATGCCAAAGCCGCGAGGTTAAGACATTTAGCATCAACTCCGTACTTGAACGTTCATTTATACAACAGTTATTTCGTGAATGGCTATGTGTTTCATACCAAAGCTTACGGGGGCTCTAAATTGATGTGGAATAGCGGTGTGAAGCTTAAAGGAAACCTTGATTATTATGGCGTCCTGAAAGAAGTAGTCGAGGTGGAGTATTTGGGTAGAAACAGTGTTGTCTTGTTCAATTGTGATTGGCGAGATGCTGTGCGAGGTGTTAAGAAGCACGCCATATTTGACCTCATCGATGTAAAGGACTCGTCCAGACATAATGGCGACGACGTCTTCATCTTAGCATCTCAAGCACAACAGGTATACATGACTCCCTACCCTCGTCCGCGACCCGACGGATGGTGGGCTGTCTGGATGACCAAGGCTAGGAGCATGATTGACAACCTACCCTCGTCGACAACTATAGAGTCGTCATTAGAAACACCCTATCAAGAGGATGAAATGCCAGTGCCACCTAACGTTTCATCAGCTAATCATCCATTAGATGATGTCACTCATATTCCTCAAAATGTTGATGAACCCGAGGAGGATATCTTACCAGTGAATTTGCCAACTCCTCCGCCTCGTTCAGGTCATCTCGCGCACATTGATATTGATGAATCAGAGGAAGAGGAAGAGGAAGAGGAAGAGGAAGAGGAAGAGGAACCAGAGTTTGATTCATCAGAGTCCGAAGACGAAGATGAAGAACTCGAGTTTTGTAGTAATTCAGAGTCCAGTGATGATGATGGGGATGAAGATTAATAATAGTTTAAAGTTTAAAATTGTATTGTGAATGCTTTAGATTATTAGAACTTTAAAGTTTTATATGTATTGTGAATGCTTTAGATTATTAATACTTTAAAGTTTTATATGTATTGTGAATGCTTTAGATTATTAGAACTTTAAAGTTTTATATGTATTGTGAATGCTTTAGATTATTATTAATATCCGTCGTTTTATATATATTGTGAATGCTTTAGATTATTAGAACTTTAAAGTTTTATATGTATTGTGAATGCTTTATATTATTAATAGTTTAAAGTTTTATATGTATTGTGAATGCTTTAGATTATTAGAACTTTAAAGTTTTAGATGTATTGTGAATATATTGTTTCCTATTGTTAAAGTTGTATATTTTAATATTTTTACTGTAATACAGATATGAGTTCTAGTAGAAAGGGTAAGAAGACTAAGCCCATCTACACATCTATTACTGGGACGCAACCGTCCCGATCCGGTACTGATGATGTCGACCCTTCACGCAGTAGTACTAGCTCCACCTCTGGGGCCGATACTCAGACTACTGTCGATTCTGAGGGGAGGATATTTGTCCGGATATCGTCACATTATGACCAGTAAGTAACTCTTCATTAATTTGATATAAGTTGGTTCCTTTTTGTTTTATATATAATTCATTATTTAAGTTAAAATGTTATTGTATAAATATACTTGGCAGGTTTGTAGGTGGATACCCTACCACAGGGACTAAGATCGGGCAATATTGGCGGTCTCGAAAAATGACCGAGTATTGGCCCAACTGGAAATCATTGCCACCGAGGCAGAAGGAGGATGCGTGGGAGGAGTTTAAGGTAATGTGTTAATGGTTTTTATTTAAAACTTAAATGTTAGTTTGTTATTAAAATGTTATAATTAATAATGATTATACTCTTTTAGTTTTGTAATGTTATCATTATATGTTGTAGGGGAAATATTATTGGGCGCCGGAAATCGACGAGGCGACGGCTAGATATGTTTTCGATATACAGGCTCACAAGCTATTTAGGGATCATATTGGTAACATATTTATCTATCCTTAATTAGTTTAATTAACAATGATTATACTCTTTTAATTTTATAATGTCATCATTATATGTTTACGAGATATTCATATTTTTATAGGTAACACGAAGAGACAATATTATACTAACCGGCTCGCGGCGAAACAACAGCCCTCGACACCTACTTGGATGACCGAGGAGGTGTTTCGTCAATTTTGCGAATATTGGGGGTCGGATGCGGCGAAGGCTATATCCGAACAGGCTAAGGCCAATAGAGCAGGCTCCTCGGGGTCGGCGGCGATGCATACCATGGGGACGCTCACGGTCGCCGAGCATCACGACCGCATGGTATGTATGTTAGTTTAAATGTAGTAGTGTATGCATGCTTTTAAATAGGTTTATGTACGTATGTTAGCTGGGAGCCATGTTGATGCTATGAAATCCATGGTTTTAGTGTAAATGTAGTGTATGAATGCTTTTAAATCAGTTTAAATGTTGCATTTATACAATTTCAAAGTAATAATCTCGCTTATTTTATTTATAGGAAAGGGAGCATGGCCAGAATATAAGTTTTGTGGATGTTTACGCTAGCACCCATCTTCGGAATCCTACAGCGCCCGATCAACCTCCGCAATGGGTTGACGATCGCTCTGCTAATGACTTTGTAAGTAAACTATCATTAAATGACTTGATTTTGAATATTTAAATTTATTTATTTACCTTACATTGTGTATATGATTATAATTGTTTGTTTTATTTTGACAGAGTGCATATCAAGCCGCCGTTCTTCCCGAAGGAACGCCTCCCGACCAACCCATCCCCTTCGTGCCTGATGTTTGGCACTCGGTCACCTCTGAGGGACATCCAAAGAGAGGAGACCGAGTGTTAGGGATAGGGGATTATGAGCGGCAATGCCCGTCGACGTCGACCGGCCGTCGGTGAAATGTTGCCCCGCCCTCGTATCGTGATCCGAGGGTCGACACTCTGGAGGCTGCGTTGGAGGAGGAGAGACGCGAGCGGGCAAAGATTACGGAGGCTCATGCAGAGACTCAAAGACAATTGGCGCTGTTGATGGCTCGTTTTGACCAGGACCCCCAGGGTAATTTCCGGCCTCCCCCGAGTTGATTACGGACTATTTTAGACATTTTTGTACTAATTTATACTTGTTTGTAAACATTTGAGACATTTGGTACCCGCGGGAGCCCCTTCCCCCTCTCCCCCCTCTCCCCCTCCCGATTTGGTACGGTGATATTTAGTTTTTATTTGGTACGCTGATATTTGATTTTTAGTTTTTATAGTTTTAGTTTTATAAATTGAAATGTTATATCAGGTACAAAAAATTTTGGTTTATTGATATTTTAAATTATTTTTTTTAATTTATTTCAGAATCAGCGACGGAAATTTCCGCCGCTATATCAATTAATTTTAACTTAATTTTTGATTATAGCGGCGGAAATTTCCGTCGCTGGAATAAAAATTAATTAAAATAAATTAATTTCAGCGGCGGAAATTTCCGTCGCTGAAATTAATTTATTTTAATTAATTTTTATTCCAGCGACGGAAATTTCCGCCGCTATCTCATTTAATTTTTATTTAATTTTTGATTTCAGCGGCGGAAATTTCCGTCGCTGTAATAAAAATTAAATTAAAATTAAATAATTTCAGCGACGGTAATTTCCGCCGCTGAAATTAATTTATTTTAATTTAATTTTTATTACAGCGACGGAAATTTCCGCCGCTGAAATTAATTTAATTAAATTAATTTTTATTACAGCGACGGAAATTTCCGCCGCTGAAATGAAAATTTAATTAAATTAAATTGATTTAACGGCGGAAATTTCCGTCGCTGGAACCATTAATTCACCGGCGGAATTAAATTCCTTCGGTAAAATCAAAAAATACCGGCGGAAATTGACCCGTCGGAGCACTGCGACGGGCTGGTAGCGGCGGACCACCGACGGAATTTTTTCGCCGGTGTTTATTTTTAGCGACGGAAATTGAATTTTAGCGACGGAGACCTTTTTCTGGTAGTATATATGACTATTACAACTTTTACTATATCTTTGGTGACCAACCTGGATGTCACCTTATTAATAAACAATTTGCAACGAAATGATATTTTTGTTACCTAACAAAATATTTTGCTGACCAAAAAATGACGACAATTGGTCACCCTAAACTTTAAATGACCAGAAAAGCCTTTGTCACCTAAGAATTTATTAGGTAACTAGATCTTAAGGGGCCAACAATGCAGTCACCTCAACCAAACTTTATGCAACAAAGCAGAATTGTTGTTACCTAATGATACCTTTTATGGTGACTAAATGTTTGGTGACCAAGACAATAGTCACCTAATCAAAGGCGACCATATTTAGGTGACAAATTGTTACATCAAAAAATAGTGTTGCTTCGATCAATAATGTTGTCAAATCAGTCTAGTCATGTCACCGCTTTGTCCAAGAGCATTTATGATTATTTATTTTTAGTTTTTAGTTTCTGTAGAAAGTTTATTATGTAAAACTGATAAATTTGTAGTGACAAGGGTAGGTCACCTTAGATATTTAAGGTGACAGATTGAGTTGTGGTCACCTAAATGTCTTCGGTGACCATTTGATTTGTTGCCAAAGATTTTGGCACATAAATCAAAATGTTCTTTGTAAAAGTAGCTATGTTTAGTTATATCAAATGTAAAGTTGGTATTAATAGTTATGTCAAACACTTCTTTACAAATGAGGAAGAGTATTTTCTTTGGGTGACGAATATTTAAATTTTTTATTTTGTCACCTAAAATATTTCATAGTTTATAAATCATCTCTCGTAAGGCACCATTCTTATATCCATCCTCTAAATTTTCAGTGTTTGTTTTCATCACGAGTTTTATATTGATTTTTCTTCTCATTTTTTGTATTCGATTATCACTCTCTCTTAAAATTAATAAAAGTTGGATCCATCTTTTCAATAATTTTTTTAAGGAACATATAGCTTGGGTTGAATGCTTTCTTAAGTTTGCAGCAGCACATAATCATAATTTGCCAGGCATGATGCCTTAAATGCAACAACCTCCTCTTTCAGTATATCCCCTATGTAAAATCTCACTTGTTGCAGAAGGGGATTATGTGTAATTATATGAACAATATATCTAACGAGGAACCATCATCAGGTAAGTGACCGAAAATTCTTCTCTAGTTCTTTTTAGGTAAATTGGTTTATCTTTAAAATTACACTATTTCCAATTTTTAGTGCGTCCATGTAAAAATGTGTGTGGTGTATTTCGGAGGATCAAAAGTTTAATGATTGTGAAAGCAAGTGGAAAATTCAAATAAGTTTATGACAAAAAAAAAGTTGTGGAGCTAAAAGAGTGAAGTGCATAGCTTGCTTGTACATGATATTGGTGCAATTTTTAGGATGCATTGCCCAAATATTGTGTCATCTTTTAGTAAACTTCTAGAGGAAGCCAAAAGTGAGCTACGTGATTTCCTATCGGTTAGTAGTTGAATTAAACTTGATTTTTTTATATGAGTTTAATAATTTATTATTACTTATTTTTAACAAAGTATTCATTTTATGTTTCTTAATCATTTTAGGTCCATTTTGAAATTGACTATGATGTTACAACATCAGAATACATTGATGAAATTTTTGTACAACGATTTAAGGGATGGAAACGTAAGTGTCATAAGAATTTCCAAGAATTTGACTCTGTTGTAGAAGCTTGTGCATCCCTTCCTCTTGAGTTTTTACATTCGGATAAAGATAGACTAACTTTTTTGCATTCATTATGTTACCACTTCATGATCCCAAAATTTCAAGTAAGTGTTTTTTTTAAACAGATAAATTCTTGCACTTATACATAGGGGTATTTACCAAAAACTACTTTTGAAAGATGGATATTATAAAAAAAAAAAAAACACAAGTTGGATATTATAAAAAAAAACTCTTTAAATATTACAAAAACTACTTTTTTTAAAAAAAAAAATTTGCATTTATCTGTCAAACAAGTTATAACTGATAAATGCATTTATCAGTTGTTTTAACCAAAAAATCAAGCACGAAATACTTTTTAAAAACTGGTAAATGCATTTATCAGTTATATAGACAGCTGATAAACGAATTTATCAGTTATAAACAACTGATAAATGTATTTATCGGTTGCTTTAATCAAAAGATCAAGCACAAAATACTCTTTAAAAACTGATAAATGAATTTATCAGTTATAAACAACTTATAAATGCATTTATCAGTTGTTTTAACTAAAAAGACAAAAAAAAAAATTGTAGCTTTTTATAATATCACATCTTACATGTTTTTTTTTTGTAAATAGCATCTTTTTGAGCTAGTTTTGGGTAAAAACTCTTTATACATAATCATCATAGTGGAGATAAATTGTTTGTATACCGGATCAAAGATCTTCGAGAGATAAATGATGATTTTCCTTTAATTTCTATGGTTTTGTATGTTTATAATTCTTCTTTTATTTTGTTTTCATAGAAAAAAAGATTCAAATTTCCAGTGGTTGATAACTTTAAGGACGTTTATGTCAGACCAAATAACCCAGATGCAACTGTTTTATCTGTAAGTGTGCCCTCATAAATTTATAATTAAAATTTTTTAACTTTATTACTCCCTCTATCCCAACAATTAATTAATTGACTTTGTTCAAGGTTTTGGAAGTGAGAAGTGGCAGTTAATTGCAGTATGGTGCACTTTTTTATTTATGTTCTTGTTTCTTGATTCATCATTGAATAGTACAATATTGACACTTCAATTTTATTGCTTTTGGTTTGCTTGTATGCTTTCAAAGTAAGGTTGTGATTTTGTATACTATACACAATGTTTTCATAGTAAGGTCTGAAGAAGAGTCTCTCTACCAGAGTCACAAATTGATTTTGTGCACCATACATCGATATAAAATTTAGGAAGGATAACCAAATTGTATGTGTTAGAACAGAGTCAATAGAAAACAACAATCACACAACACATCGATATATATGGTTCACCAACTTTGATACGCACTCGGGCAAAGGGAGAGAATATTATTATCACTTGGGAAATCACAGATTATAATCTCTAATTATGTTGCACGAATTCTTGATCACAAGAATACCTGATTATGCAAACCCTAATCTAGAGAAACAGATGAGCAACTGAACTTTTGAACTCTACAATTATTGATATGCCTATCTGTAAGTACCCCAATCTGGATCACACCCTTTCAAACACACGGGAAACACCGCAGACTCATCAACACAGTCTCGACGACCCCTCTCACTCAAAACCCTCTCTAAACCCCCAACCAAACCAAGGGAGGAGCCTTTCTGGGATAAAAAGGGACAAAAGGACCTTTCGGGAATTTTCAGGAAATTGGGAAAGCAATATTGGTCCGTACGGACCTCTTTGTTGTCATAATTACTGAATCTCCTTAAAGTCCACAATATTCCCTCAAATCCCGGGGAAAATGATTACCCCCCTGCAGAGTTGGTCCGTACGGACCTCTTTGCATGCAAGATGGTCCGTACGGACCTTATTGCTCAGGGGACACCATAATTGCAAATATTCCTCCATCATCACAGATTCCCTCAAATCGAGGAAAACCAAAATACTGGATTACCAGGGAGGTCCGTACGGACCTCTTTGCACCTAATCTGGCACTATAAATAGAGGGCTCCCCCTCCTCATTTTCACACACCTCCCACTTCTCTCTTCCTCCCTAGGCCTTCTGGCTTCCCCTCTAAGTCCTTTCGAGGCATTCCGGCCTTTCGGATCCTTCCGAGGCCTTTCGAGCCCCCTTGTGGTACTCAGAAGCCTCCCGAGCGCTCCCGAGACGCTCCCGCGCTGCCCGAGGCACTCTCGAGGTACTACTGAGGCCCCTCGTGGGACTCAGAGGCCTTGCTGGTCTTTCCACGGTGTCCGGCTCTTTCCGAGTCAAACCGACGATCCCAAACCACGCCGAAACTCTGCCCGAGTGACTCCCGCCACCATAACGCACGCCGAACCTCTGCCCGAGTGATCCCGACGATCCCCACGCACGCCGAAACTACGCCCGAACGCGGCCTACAATCTCAACTCACGCCGAAACTCGTCCGCGGACAACCGGTCCCTCCCGAAGCAATCCCGATCCATAGGAACGCTACTCCGACCTCAAACACTATTCCCCGGCGGAAGACAAGACACGAACCAACATTGGTAAGGCTTCCTTCCATTACTATTTCAATACATTTCCATACATAGCATACAATGTAGACATCCGATCTGACATGCATTTTTAAAAGCACACACACACACACACACAACATTTAAAGGATATTAGGGGTATCCGAAAGACTCGTTTTACGAGGCTACTCGGGTGAGCTCTAATATTCTAATATTCTCTTCCCGGGGAGTCATCTGACCTCCGAACTCAAAATCTCATCACACAAAAACAGTTTAAAATTATCTTTAAATTGATGCCCTTTTTCAATGTTTTGGGCTTAATAAAAACGGCGTGGCGACTCTACAAAGCAAAACACAGCGAGACACCTCCAACACGCAACGCTAAAACGGAATAAGCCAGATGCCGGGGCGCGATTGCGCTGCCTCTCGGATCCGGGCGACTTTCCCGAACAGCGACGAATGCGAGACGCCGGGGGCTCCGCGCGCGAGCCGGATCCCGGGTAATTTCACTATCACACTATAATTACTTCTGATTGTTAGGGAAGAGTGGAGTATTTATACAGCTATAATCCTAACCCTACAGGGTTATCAAAATCCTGCTCTGAATCCAGTTGCCCCTAAGCCCAAAATATGCAAGCACGATCGTGCGCCTAGACCTGCACGATCGTGCAACTTTGCTTGGCACTGTCGTGCCTTTAGTCTGCATGGTCGTGCTCCATCGGATCTGGCAAAAATCATCTGGCAGGATCGTGCCTTGAAACTAGCACGGTCGTGCAACTTCCGCATGGTCGTGCCAAAATCAGCATGGTTGTGCCAAAACCTAAAATCTCAAGAATCACGAATTTTGCTTTTCTTGATCCACGATTACTCGTCCCCAATTCTCAAAGGCATCAAACCCAACAAATATCCACCTTGATTTTAAGCTCCCAAATCAATAACCGAAACTCCCCCTCTACATCAGATGATGTCTAGCAAGTCCAAACAAAGTTGGAACTTGCTAGTCCAAACAATGTTGGAACGTGCTAGTTGTAACGGACTTCGTGAACATGTCAAGCAAGATTTTCTGCAGTACCCACTTTCTTCACCTTAACACGCTTCTCACTTCTCAGAAAATGATTCCTCACATCTATGTTCTTGATCCTTTAGTGATGGACTTGATCCTTGACCAAACATATTACACTCAAACTGTCACAAAATATTATAGCCTTATCCTCATGTAACCCGAGGTTGCTGATCAAACCCTTTAGCCATATTTCCTCTTTAGTAGCTTCTATCAATGCCATGTACTCCACTTCCATAGTCGAAAAAGTCATTGTAGATTGCAATGTAGCCTTCCAACTGACAAGACCCACCAAGAGTAAATACATACCCGGTCATAGATCTCCTCGTATCAACATCCCCAGGGTATTTTGAATCACAATAACCCTCAACTGCATATTTTGTACCACCTACATAAATGAGACCAAAATCAGATGTACCCCTTAGCTACCTGAAGATCCTCTTCACTGTTTTTCAATGTTCCTTAACAGGATTCCCCATTAACCTACTAATAAAACTAATAGTATGTGCAAGATCTGGTATATTGCAAATCATAGCATACATCAAACTACCAACTGCACTAGCATAAGGTACTCGAGTCATATACTCTTGCTTTTCAGACAATTTTGGTGCAAAAGCAACAAACATATGTGCATTCGTTGCCCTCGAAGAATCTATAGGCTTTGTTATAGACATGCCAAACCTCTCTAAAACTTTCTTGATGTAACATTTATGGGATAATAACAGTTTTCTTTGTCTTATATCCCTGTAGATCTCTATACCCAGAATTTTCTTTGTTACACCCATATCATTCATCTCAAGCTCATCAGATAGTAGACCCTATAACTTTTGAATATTAGACTTCTTGACAGCAGCTGTCAACATATCGTCAATATAGAGAACCAAATAGATATTCGAACCATCTACCAACCTATTATGATACACACAACATTCATATGAGCTCCTTGTGTAACCAATCTCTGCCATATAACTGTCAAACCATTTATACCCCTGCCTAGGCAACTACTTCAGTCCATACAAGGAATTCTTTAACTTACACACGTAGTCTTCTTTTTCCCAGGAACTTGAAAGCCATCTGATTGTGTCATATAAATCTCCTCCTCCAACTCTCCATTTAAAAAAGTTGTTTTCACATCTAGCTGCTCGAGTTCCAAATACTGATGTGCCACCATTGCTAATAGCACCCTGATCGACGTGTGTCTAACTATAGGTGAAAAATCTCATTGTAGTTAATACCCTCTCTCTACGTGAAACCTCTAGCAACCACACGAGCTTTATACTTTACCCCCTCTGATGGTGACTGAAATTCCGATTCGGCGGCGCCCGATGCGGGTGCGCCGGGATGAAAAAGGTTGTTTTATTCAAAGATGCAACGGATGAATTTCTTTAAAAAGGAGAGTCGCCACGCCGTTTTGATTATTCCCAAAACATTGAAAATAGGCTTTTTGTTGTGTTATGAGATTTTTGAGTTCGGAGGTCAGGTTACGCCTCGAGAAGATATTTTTGTGCTGACCAGAAACGCCTCATATACATGAGTCCTTCTAAAACCTTCTTTGAAAATTTTGTGTGTGTGTGTGTGTGTGTGTGTTTAAAAGATAAAATATGTTTGAATGAAAGGATAATACATGGGACAGGAACATACCACTATCCCCGTCAGACCTTCATTCTTGTGCATGAAGATCTTTTAGGATCATTTAGATGGATTGGGTCTATATATAGTAAGTAAAAAATACATTATAGATGATGCATTTAAACAATAATATTTAAAGACTCGAAAATTAAAGCAGTTATTTGGGGTTCGGAAGGAGATCTCACCAATGTTGGTTTCTTTCTATCTTCCTCGAGGGAATGTGGTTGATTTATGGTGGTTTAAAGAGGAAAGAAATTATGCTCTCACTTGGGCAGAACCTCCCCTAATTAACTCTCATTTTGCACTTGCTGAACTCGCGGGTTTTGGCCGCTTTTGAGTCGTTGTTGGCATGTGTGAGTGAGTGTGGATCAATGGGGTTTGATTGTTAATCTTGGGATGGATCGGGATGAATCGGGATGGACCGAAATGGATCAAGATGGACCGGGATGCCTCAGGATGGCTCGGAATGGCTCGGAATGAGAGGGGGATGAGACTTGTGATGTTGGTTGATGTTTTTGTTGTGTTTTTGAAGCTGCTGGAGGCCAGTATTTATAGGCTCTAAAATTTGGACAAAGTGGTCCGCACGGATTGGCCTTTAATCAGTCATTTGGTCCACACGGTTCTGACTTTAATCAATCAAACATCTTGACTTTTGTGTCATGTGGCGTGTTGGCATATAGGTCCGTGCGGACCAACCATGCAGTAAAGAGGTCCGCACGCATCGGGCTTTAATCTGTCAGCCTTTTGACTTTTGTACCATTCCTGCAGGCCTTCTGATGTCTTTTTATGCCTAAGCAGGCCTTCTTGGGTTTGTTTTGATCAGTTTGATCCTTTGGGAAGTTACGGGAGTTTGTGATCGCGGGGAGGCAAACCCTTAATGTTTTCCGTATGCTCGGATGGAGAGCGGTCCGAATTGGGGTACTTACAGAAGCTCCTCGGCGACGTCACTTATGAAGGAAGTGGGGTCATTGATAAAAATAAGAATCCCAATATGGATCGCTTGTTGGGAGAGAGAAATGACCATGTCGGTCGGATAGCTGGACCCTTTGATAGGATTCCTACGTATCCCTGAGTGGGAATCAAGCCAATCATAGTTCGTGTGTGAGGGCAATTTGAATGGGCCTCGACTGGTAGGGAGTGATTCGGAAGGCGTCTGTACCAAAGTAAGATGGAGGCATTTGTACCTAAGTGAGATGAAGGCGTTTGTACCTAAGTGAGATGGAGGCATTTATACCTAAGTGAGATGAAGGTGTTTGTACCTACGTGAGATGAAGACGTTTGTACCTAGGTGAGATGAAGGCGTTTGTACCTAAGTGAGATGAAGGCATTAGTACCTAAGTGAGATGAAGGCATTGTACCTAAGTGAGTTGAAGGCGTTTGTACCTAAGTGAGATGGAGGCATTTGTACCTAAATGGGATGAAGGCATTTGTACCTAAGTGAGATGAAGGAGTTTGTACCTAAGTGAGATGAAGACATTTGTACCTAAGTGAGATGGAGGCGTTTGTACCTAAAGTTGAGATTTTGGAAGGCATTTGTACCTAAGTGCAATGAAGGTGTTTGTACCTAAGTGAGATGAAGGCATTTGTACCTAAGTGAGATTAAGCCGTTTGTACCTAAGTGAGATGAAGGCGTTTGTACCTAAAGTTAAGATGAAGGCATTTGTACCTAAGTGAGATAAAGGCGTATGTACCTAAGTGAGATGGAGGTGTTTGTACATAAAGCTAAGATTTGTTTTGGAAGGCATTTGTACCTTAGGTTGTTTTGATAGTATGTTTTGTATATGCAATGTGAGTATATGGAACTTTGGGTGTCTGGAAAATTTGTTTGAAATGGATTTTTGGGATAAGATGTGCCGTTTAGGTCCTGACTTGAGATGTGTTTGGAAGAGAGAGTTTTCTGGCAGCATGGCGATGGTGTTGCTCCTTATGCTCAGAGGGATCCGCAGATTCATATGCTGAGCCTTTCTGAGATGAGCCACCTGGACATTGAGAGATATCGGGCCGGGGTGGACGCTGAAGATTATGTTTTGGATGGTGAGGAGTACAGGGCCTTTGCAAGGAGGAGAGTTGAGGACACCGCAGGTGTTGGCCAAGGAGTGGAGGGATGGCTCGTCTTCTTTTTTCTTCTTCATTCTTACTTCTGCAGACTTCACGGAGTATCCGGTCGAGGAAGGTGCCGAGTTCACCGAGGATGACAAAGTGGCTGCGGAGGCGCCGAGATGCGAGAGTCTTCACTAGGTGGTACTGCCGATGACTGAGAGTAGGACTCTTTATTTTTCTTTTCTGTGTACGTTAGTGAGGAGAGCAACAAAATATTTGTGTTTATATGCACAATGTACCCACATGTAATGAACTCTTTTATTTGCATTTTATTGGTGATAACAAAGGAGTTGTTTCTACTTCCTTTTTTTTGTTTTGTGCATGTCGCATGAGCCTGAAATGTTTATGGTATATGGGGGTTAAGTCAGCTTTGGCAGGTTCATGAGCGACGGCGGGAGTGATGTCTCATGGGGCGTGTTTGCATTGTGCGTGATAGCCACTCTTTTCATGGTTAGCTCCCTCGGGATATGCCACAGTGCTTGGCTAGATATGGTAGGACTTAGTCGAGTGGGCGAGGACAATGTTCCTTTGGTTATGGGGGAAACTTTACATGGCGTAGACCATTTGGCGGTAGGGGATAGATTCATGCGTGGAGGAAGCTCCGCTTTGCTTGCTTTATGGTTGCGAGAGAGACTTCAAGATATGCTTATGTTTTCGACATCTTTTAGTCCGTGGACATTTGCTCAGCGACCTTTGGTCCTGGAGACGGATCAATCTTAATGGGAAAGGTGGATGGCCAGGCTCGGCACGCATCACATTCCATTTGTTGGTGGGTTCCTCATTGGGAGATAGAAACTAGGAGGGTTCTTCAGAAATGTTCCTATGTTGTCAGGGTTCCTGGGCTGTCTTAGTCTTCTTTCTACATTTCGTCCTTTGTTTCGAAACTGTTCGGGATGAGGCAGGAGTCTTTGTTAAGCTGGAATGACATTGCTACTATAGAAGTAGCTCCTTTCTCTTATGGCGGATCCATCCACTTTCCTTCTTTTCTTGAGGATATGGAAGTATTCTGCTTTTCCTCCTTGGGTACTTCTCAGGTGTAGAGTGAGTATTGTTCTGACCACTGATTATTTGGATTGGTATGAGCGGCACCTTGAACAAGCTAAAATGACTCTAGGGAGTAGACGTGAGGCCATTCTAGGGCAGGTTTGTCGTCCTGGTTACAACCTTCGAAGTGCAGAAGCTTGGGCTAACCCTCAAGATATCACAAGGGATGTTTTTTTTACTACGAGACTTGAGTTGACAGATTGGCAGAGAGAGGTCCCCTTTTTACAGACTCGTAGGGAGGAGATCCGAGGCGAGGCCTGAGCAAACGATGCTCTGAGGGCGACCGGATTGCTTGACATGACAGGGAGGACTCCTGATCTAGGAAGGAGGGAGAGAGAGATAGTTCTTATGGAACGAAAAAAGACTCGCCGGGGGTGAGGGAAGAAAGGAAAGAATGACGAAGAGACAAGTGCCAGCGGCATAGAATGACCTTCTGAACTCTGAGTTTCCATTCATCGTCATTGCAGACACATTAATGAATAGATGTTTTATGTTATCTTAGCATGTTTTGAGTCGAGAGTAGACGCGCTTGAACTCATCAAGAAGTGTTTTAACTGTAATGATTTGTGATTTACTTCAGAGTTTTATCGAGACGCAAAATTTCTTGTCTGCTTCTTGTCTGAGCCTTGATGGCATCAACTCTTAGAGTTTTGTTTATTTTTTAGACCAGACCAATGAAGGCTGCCAACGTTCCCCTCTGACTGAGGGGCTTAGGTCTCCGTAGTTTGACTCTTTTTTGTGAGAGAAGGGGAGACAGAAAAGAGGGAGAATGGTGCAACCCTGATTTTACCTAGACTGCCCCTTTAGGGTTTTCAATCTAGTTGGGTATGTTCTTCAGCACCTATGTATGCATTTTTTTTCTTTTTTTTAATCAATCAGTCAACCAAAAATGTGAAATAAATGACTTGTAATGTACAATTGCAAGGGCATATATATATATATATATATATATATATATTGAAAAGGTGGGAACGGGTCCCTTTTTGTGTGAATGCCATATTTGATGTAGGCACAAAAAACATGCTTTTGGGTTTGACTCTTTTAAGAGAGTATGAGCACTGAAAATCTTGTAAAAGTGTATGGAAGCCCTTGCTGACAGAAAATCAGTGTTTAGCTCTATTTTTCCTATTTTGTAGAAAAAGAAGACCTGTCAAGACATCTGAAAACTTGATTTGTTCACAATGATCACATGTTTGCTTAAAACCCTTTGTTGATGTTCGGGTTATTCAACAATTAAACTTGATATGCTTGATTAATCATGAGGAGAAAGTCAACCGGTATCAAGGATCGAGTTGGGTCAGGTGTGAGAGAAGGTTTGTGTATAGGAGAGGTCATTGGTGAGACCGGGTTTACGGATTTGCATGTGCTTATGATTGGACCATTTCTGGTTGCCTACTTTCCTTAAGGTAAGGAGCTCAGGTTGCTGTAATTCGAGGCCGAACCATGTTTGGCTTTGGGGCAAGGGTATGAATATTTCTGAGACCTTTGGCAAAAAGGCTCGGAAGGATGGTTGGATGATGAGGCACGGTCCTTGAGGTGATTCCTTGACAAGTCGTATTTAACGGCTACTTCAATGATTTCATTGCTTCTTGATGGTTGCTCTCACGGGAAGAGAAAGAATTTGAATATAGCTTAAGGACTTATGATATGCTTTTGTCTTTGCCTTCCTTCATTGAGCTTCTGACTAGCGGTGCTGGGTCCTTGGCTCTTTTTTTTAAAGCCCCTGCTTGAACTTTCTTGATGTACATGAGGGGGAAGGAAAAGTCCCTAGCTTATTGTCGATATGAGAGTAATCATTTAATGATGAGCAACACTTGTTATTCCATGATGTCGCTTCCTTCGTTGACTTGGTCAAGGTGATGGTAGGGATGTGATTTGGAAATTGTATGGCTTGATGGAGGCCTTCATATGGGGTATGGTAAGGTGTTTGGGGAGCTATCGATTGACTTTCTCACACCAATTAATCAAAGCATTAATCATTTGGGGAATTATTTGTTGAGCAATGAAAGTGATCATATAGAACAAAACCATTTCATTAAATGTAATGTGGGGTGCAAAATAATATCTCAAGTCTAGTAAGAAAAGAAAGAAAACTCATGTATGGAATATTAAAGACTTGACTACAATGTCCGAGGAGGACTTGATTGAATGAGAAAAGTACTGAAACCTACGAGGTTTGACTGTATGACTCCTTTTTTTTTAAAGAGTGTAGAGGGGGGAGAGAAAACTCGATATTCTTTAGGCGAAATATCGACGGAGTTTGCTTCCGTTGACTGGGTTCACGAAAGGGTTCCCATCTAGATCTTTCAATTTCAGTGCACCTTCTGAGAAGATTTTCTGAACCACGAACGGGCTGATCCACGTTGGTTCCCATTTTCCAAGTGGTTTGATTCGGGTGGGAGGCTTCTCCTTAAGCACCAGATCGCCTTCTCTGATATCTCAGGATTTCACCTTCTTGTCAAAAGCTCTAGCCATCTTCTTCGATAGGCTCGAATGTGTTCCACGGCCTTCAGTCGGCGTTCGTCAAGTATGGACAATTCGTCGTGTCGGCTTCGGAGCCATTCTACCTCGTTGACTTCATTTTCCAACAGTACTCGAAGTGATGGGACCTCCAATTCTATGGGCAACGCTGCTTCCATTCCATAGGTTAGGGCGAACGAAGTTTCTCGCAGTCCTAACTGACGTTCGGAGCCCCAAAGTGCCAAATTTAGCTTCTCCGGCTGATCTCGTCCCCGTACTGTCATTTTTCTGATGATTCTTTCGAGGGTTTTGTTTGCTGCTTCCACGACGTCATTGGTTTGTGGCCTATAAGGAGAAGACATTGCCCCGGATTACTCCAAACGTGCACTTAGCAGATTTCTACCTCATTGAATGTTTTTAAAGGCGATCAAAGAATTTTCTCAAGTCGGTAAAATGTTGTCGGTCTGATCCTTTTGAGTGAATGATCAAGTCATCGATGTACACCTCGATTTCCTTGTGGATCATATCATGAAAAAGTGATGTTGCTGCCCGTTGGTAGGTAGCCCCAGTGTTCTTTAATCCGAAGGGCATTATCGTGTAATAGTAAGTCCCCATGGGGTGGTGGAGGCGGTCTTTTCTTGATTTTCTTCGGCCATCTTGATCTGATTATAACAGGCAAAATTTTTCACAAAAGACTTAACATTCGAAAATAGTCGTGGTGTCTACCAGCCTCTCTATGTTTGGTAGTGGAAAATCGTCCTTCGGACTTGCTTTGTTGAGATCCCAAAAAATTACGCAGTAGCGCACCTTTCCATTGGCCCTGGTAATCGTGAGTATGTTGGAGAGCCAAGTCGGCTATTTGATCACCCTTATGAAGCTGAGGTGGAGCATCCTTTCGATTTCTTCTTTGACTTGCAAAGACTACTCGGGCCTGATCTTGCGTAACTTTCTGATTGACGGGCTTGGCCTTTGAGTTTCAGGGGAATCCGATGTTCTACTATGGCGGGATCCAAACCGGGCATATCCTGATAAAACCAGGCAAATACATCTACAAACCTTTTGAGCAGCGTAGTCAATGCTTCTCGCTCGGTGCCACCGAAGGAATCTCCGATTTGCGTCTCTTTAGGCTCTTCAGCAGTCCCCAATTTAACTTTGGTTAAAACTTTCTCGACAGCTTGGGCCCAATTTCCTCTCGTTTGACAACATGCTTAAAGATTTCTTTAATGTATTGTTCATTTAATGTGTCTGCGTCTTTATCAAGTAAATCATTATTAACTGTTCTTAGTTTATTAGTTAATTTATCATTTGCTAAAGTGGCAATGAGGGATACTCAGAAAGGTCGAACTTTTCATTCAAGGCATAAGGGAACATAGTGTCTGCTACAAACTCATAATCTTCAGGCGTAAGGCCGTCAGATGACTCGAGAGACTCAAAATCAAATACAACAGACTCTGGATGTTTTTCGAATTTAGACTTTAAGAGATGAGGGGTTAGACCAAGCTTCTCAACCATCTCTTCTTTGCTGGCTGTGGGTCCGGAAAAGGTAACCCAGTTCTTCAACGGCATTTTTGATGGCCTTAAGAAGGTGCGAGGTTCAAAAGGATTTTCAGTGTTGTCCTCAATCATGGCTGTCATTGAGTTATCAAAAACAAAATCGATCAGATCTGGAATTTCGGTCTCTTCGCTGAAAAGCTGCTAAAGTAAAGGCTCATCCCAGACATCTTCTTCGAAGTCTTCTTTATTTGCTTTGGGCATTGTTAGCTCAAACACTGATTCATCCCATTTGTTTGTGGCAGGGGAGACGACAGAAAGTTTCTCAAACTCCTCTACCAAAGCATGGGTTTCCCATAACCAAAATTCGTTGTGAATAGTGATGGTGGTGGGTCTCGGCAGGGTTGGTGCGTCGGGGAATGCTCTCCTAACGGGTTTTGGCTCGAGGCCTCTGAACTTCCCAAGGCTTTGTTGAAGCTTCTCCCATTTTTCCATTGTTGCAGACCAACCTTGAGGAGAGTTATTGTCTGGGACGAGCCTTTACCTCTTGACTGACTTCCTTAGGGGCACCATAAACATCCACTGCTGGGAGTTGAAGTTATTGTGGTTTCCAGTTTTTCCACAAATAGACTTCCCTACAAGATAGCATAAGTGGCTCATCATCTCACCAAACTCTTTCCTTGGTTTCTTCTTATAATACCCAGACAATGAGGAGAGTTTAACTGTAGAAGAAGCGGTTGCATCCATCACCTCTTGACTGACTTCCTCAGGGGCACCAGAAACATGAAATCCAAAGGTACTTCGAATATCCAAATAATCAATTGAAATTTTAAATCCTTCAACATCAGCAACCAAGCAGTTGATTTTCTTTCCATCAGTTAGCTCTTTTTCACCAGCCTCAACAGTTGCATAGAACTGGTCCACAAAAGACGGGATAGTATATGATTGCTTTTTGTTGAAGAGGGGAAGGATTCCAGAAGCATCCAATCTTCTTATCAACTCTCTGCCTAGGGAATCTCCTAGAAGTTCAGTCTCTATTATCTCATACCCTGGCAAAAAAAATCTTGGTTCCTACAAAGTAGAATAGAAGTTAGGTCTGTTAAACTGATTCACAGTTCACAGGCGGTTTGGGCATCCTTGCGGTTAGCAATGATGCGGTTTGAAATATGAAGAACTTCAAACCCCAAGTGAATTGTGAATACCAATGTAGCAAGCAAGAAACAATAAGAGTGAAAATTTTAGTACGTGGCATTGTAATCCAAAGTTATCCCACACTTCCAAGAAGTGCTTACTGGGGAGGGTCATGGTTTCCAGCCTATATACTAAGTAAAAATTTAGAGAAAATAACGAAGGATTTGAAAAGGATGATGTTTCAAAACTTTTGAAAAGGAGGTTCATAATGCGGTCAAAAATGAAAAGCAGTTGCTCATATGCGGTTGCAAATATGTATGCGGTTGATAATGAATGAGGTTCAAATGCAAAAGTTAAATAAAATTTATTGAAAATATTCTAGGTATGGAAAACATGATTGATTATCACATGAACCAAAATATAAGAAATTTTTCAAGGCAAATGAACAGTCATTTTGAAGATGTGAAGAACACGAAGAACATCAAGAACATCAAGAATAGAGATTCATCAATAGTCCACCAAAATCAACAAATAATATACCAAAATGATCACATTGAGCAAGGGATTAACAATATCACAATAAAAGTCCAACCTTTGCTCAGAATCAACAAGAACAAGCAAGAACACTAGAGTGGGTTTTCGAAAAGTTCAAACTGAAAAATCCAAAATCAGTGTTCAAAACAAGCATTGATCATAAAATAAAGTTCATAATCATAATCTAAATGATAATCCGAACAAAACCTAAGTAATTTCATCCAAAATGACTGAGAAATGAAGCAGATATGGACAAAATACAGTCAAGGGTTTTGAAGGTTTTAAGGTTTAACAATGGCAGTTTCACAGAGTGATTTGCAGAAAGGAAAAGAGATGAAGTTTTAGAATCCATACCATGTCTGTGAAGGGTGTCTTGGGAGCCATTGAAGAAAGTTTTTTAAAAAAAGATTAAGTTTTATGAAGATTTTGGAGAAGAGAGAAAGAGTGAGTTGGTAGAGAGAAAGGACGGCGTGCAGAGATGACAGAGTTGGAAGAGTTGAAATTGTGGTGCGTGATTGTTATTTATAGGTAATTTTCAGAATGTGAACAGTTGAGAAGACAGTTTGATTATCCCATAAAATGAATCATTGCCTCTGTTGCACCTTTTCATCTTCTACACATTAGCCAATGACGGTTGACAAGAGAGCTTTTAATGCTAATGTTCCCTTTGCATTAAATGCATTTAAATTTTGAAATAACGTGGGAAAAAATTTGCAAAAATACCCTTATACCAAAATGAGGACTGAAATGAAAATAAGAAAACTTACCTGGAGTCCACGTGGCATGTGCGGTTGAGAAAGAATGAGTAGATAAAATTTTCAAACCGCATAGCTTCTTCAAAGCTAAGAAAAAATTGAAAAACCTTTGAAAATATTCCAAGTGATGAACGCGGTTGATGGATAAGCGGTCAGAATGCAGCATGTGGTTAGAACTACGCGATTTGCTATAAGCGGTTGACTGCTTGCGGTTTTATATACGCGGTTCAACAGGGTGAGGTTTGAAGCCTCAATAGGAAATCCAACCTAAACTTAACACACAAGTTAGCAAATACAAAGAATGAAATCATTTAAGGTCAATCATACTCATTTCTCCTCTGAGGAAAGAAAACCTCTTGGAGTCCAGAGCTTTGGTGAGGATATCAGCAATCTGTTTGTCTGTCCCCACATACTCTAAATGGATATTCCTCTTTTCCACATAGTCTTTAAGGAAATGATACTTGATATCTATATGCTTGGTCTTGGAATGCATGACAGGGTTATTGGAGACTGAAATTGTTGAAGTGTTGTCACACATAATAAGGCAATTTCCTTCTTCAATTTCATAGTCCACCAACTGCTGCTTCATCCAAAGGATTTGACAGCAACAACTTCCAGCAGCAATATACTCAGCCTCTGTGGTTGACACTGAAACTGATGCTTGCTTCTTGCTAGCCCAAGCAACTAGTCTATTCCTGAGGAAATGACAAGTCCCACTAGTGATTTTCCTGTCAATTGTGTAAGCTGCATAATCTGCATCTGAATAACCTACGAGATCGAAGTTCGAATCTTTGGAATACCAAAGTCCAAGGTTAGTGGTTCCAGATAAATAGCGGATTATATGCTTGACTGCAATTAAATGTGCTTCTCTAGGATCTGCTTGATAGCGTGCACATACACAGACACTAAACATGATATCGGGCCTACTAGCAGTTAAATAAAGTAATGAGCCAATCATACCTCGATATAAGGTTTGATCAACCTTCTTACCTTTTAGATCTTTATCTAGCTTATTGCCGGTGGCCATTGGAGTATCATATGCTTTAGCATTTTCTAATCCAAACTTCTTTATCAACTCCTTGGTGTATTTGGCTTGGCTGAGGAAAATACCTTCTTTGCATTGCTTGATTTGAAGCCCGAGGAAGAATGTTAATTCTCCCATCATGCTCATCTCAAACTTGCTTTTCATTAGCTTTTCGAAACGCTTAGAAAGTAACTCATTAGTAGAACCAAAAATAATATCATCGACATATATTTGAACAAGTAAAGTATGCTCATTATATTTGGCAATGAAAAGAGTTGTATCGATTTTACCACATTTAAATCCTTTTTCTAGCAAAAATTTAGATAGAGTCTCATACCATGCCCTTGGAGCTTGCTTAAGTCCATACAAAGCCTTCTGGAGTTTGTAGACATGATTGGAAAATTTGGAGTCTTCAAATCCAGGCGGTTGGGCAACATACATGGTCTCTTGCAGTTCACCGTTGAGGAAAGCACTATTCACTTCCATTTGATATAACTTGAAACTCTTGAAAGAGGCGTAGGCTAAGATGATTCTGATAGCTTCCAATCTTGCAACTGGAGCAAAGGTTTCATCATAATCAATTCCTTCTTCTTGCCTATATCCTTGTGCAACCAACCTTGCTTTATTCCTTGTGATGCTTCCATTCTCATCCATCTTATTTCTAAACACCCACTTAGTTCCTATTACTCCTTGATCTTAAGGTCTAGGCATCAATGTCCAGACCTTGCATCTTTCAAACTGGTTGAGTTCTTCTTGCATAGCAATGACCCAACTGGATTCTTGGAGTGCTTCATCAATCTTCTTGGGTTCAACTTGAGATAATAAGGAAGTATGCTCATCATAGTTCGATCTCCTTGTTTGAACACCGGAAAATAGATCACCAATCATATTAGAGAGATGGTGATTGCTGACTTCACGAACCTCCGGGGGTAAGTCTGGTTGGACTGAGGTTTGCTGAATATCTTCAATTGGAACATCATCAGATCCTTCAGCGAAGTCATGGAATGTAAGTTGACGAAGAGGTTCAATAAGCTGGATGGGGTAATTCTCAACATCTTCTTCCCTTGGAGTTGCATCTGGAGTAGGAACTTCTGGTGCGGTTTCAAAAGTGTGGTTTGAGGGAATTTCTGTTGAGGGTGCTGGATTTTACGGTTGAGGTTCAGGTGCAGCTCTAGAAGGTTCACCTGTTTCATGATACTCAGCAAAATCATCAACAACATTTGGAGCCAAATGTGGCTCAAGGAGAGAATGCTCATCAAATGTAACATGGACAGACTCTACTATCTTTAAACTAGTTTTATTAAAAACACGAAAAGCTTTTGAATGTTTAGCATACCCAACAAAAATACCTTCATCGACCTTGGCTCCAAATTTACCTCTATTTTCTCTTCCGTTGTAGAGGATAAAGCATTTGCAGCCAAAGATCTTGAAGAATGCAATGTTGGGGGTTCTTCCTCTCCATAGCTCATATGGAGTCTTGTTATAGGTTTTGTTGATGAGGGAGCAGTTCTGAGTGAAGCATGCTATGTTGATTGCTTCAGCCAAGAAATACTGAGGTAGCTTCGCTTCAGATATCATTGTCTTTCCAGCCTCAATCAACATCATGTTCTTCCTTTCCACAACCCCATTTTGTTGTGGAACACCAGCAGCGGAAAAATTGTGATCAATCTCATGGTCATCACAATACTGAGGAACACCGTTGTTCTTAAATTCTGTTCCATTATCTGATCGAACACTAACAATGTCGTCTTCTTTTTTAGTTTGGAGCCATCTAAAGAGGGAGGTTAAGATGTCATAGCAATCGTCCTTAGAAATCATCATCTCAACCCAAGTATATCTTGAATAATCATCCACCACCACTAAAGTGTATCTACTTCCTCCAATGTTGGTCGTGGTAACTGGTCCAAACAAGTCTATGTGAAGCAGTTGTGAGCATCTTGAAGTTGATGGAGCGGTCTTGGTGGTGAAAGACGACGCGGATTGCTTACCAAGTTGGCATGCACTGCATTTCTCTGGATGGTGGTCAGCCACTTTGGGTAAACCACGAACGAGGTTTTCCCTTCCAATCTTAGCTAGATACTTGAAGTTCAAGTGGCTCAACCTCTTGTGCCATAGCCAACTATTCTCGCTCACATTTTTAGCTACAAAACAGAGATTGGTAATACTACATGCAGAATCTAGATCAATAATGTAAATATTACTCTTACGAATCCCTGTAAGTAGGGTGACTCCGGAAATGCTATCTTTGATAAAGCAATTTGATGACGTGAAGTTGCAAAGCATTCCTTTATCGCAGAATTGAGAAATTAAAAGGAGGTTGTGCTTGAGTCCTTCAACAAGAGAAACCTTCTCAATGGTTAGGTTTCCTCTCCTTATTACACCATACCCAATGGTCTTGCCTTTGTTGTTGTCACCAAAGGTTATAGACGGACCACTTGCTTCAATGACATCTTCAAGTAATGATCTATCTCCAATCATATGTCTTGAGCAGCCACTGTCAAGATACCATTCATTATCCTTGGAGTGACCAGCCATTAAGCAGAGGACCTAAAATGTAAACATTAAGAACGAGGTCCCCCTTTATTCCTTGGGTCCTGAGGTTAGCAACCATTCACGACCCACACCTGTTTGATAGAAGGAGGTTTACTCTTCCTGGCATTGGGTGTGAATCGCAAAAGGCATTCTGCAGCCTTGTGACCTAAATCATCACACACAGAGCATCTATGAAAGCTATTAGCAACATGAGGTTTTACTAACTCCTTACTTTTCTTAGGAGTTGCATGCGGTTTGGGAACAGCGGTTTCAGCCTTGACAAAGGTAACTGTCTTTGGTTTGACCGCGGGTTTTCTAGGAACGCTCTTCTTGCTTTTGAAGGCAGGAGGTGCGGTCGAAGAAGAAGGGCGGTCAGCCTTGCAGTTGCCAGCACCACCTATTCCACCAGGAGCGGTTGGAGTAGAGGTGCGGTTAGCTCCATAAGACAATTCCTCTATATCTTCACTCTCAGAATCCTTTCCTTTCATCTGAGAGTTTTTCCCAAACTGCTTCTTTGGGTAGACATAATTGAAATTAAGTTGTCCTTTACCCTTAGAATCAACACGCTTCCTCTTAGGAATTTCTTTAGTTAGTTTCAAAATTTCCTCATCCTTTTCACAGCAGGATGCACACTTCTCCTCTTCACCAGATCCAAATTCCAGACCTTCTTTAATTCCACTGGTCATTTGGGAATCTATAATTTGATTCATGGTGGCTTTTGATTTGAGCCACCCATCAATAATCTTCTGAAGATCATTGATTTGGGTGACCAGATCATCATTCCTAAGTTGAAGTGCAGCAACCTTAGTTTCAAGGATGCGGTTTTGATCAGCAAGAGGAGACATACTTTTGATTTGGTCCTTAAGATTGGAAATTTCTGACCTCATCACAGTTTTCTCCGTCTTGTACTGAGAAAGTTTATCATGAGCTAATCCTAAAGCTTTCTTAACATTAGAGAATCTGTGGATCATCATTTCTACTTCCTTGAACATCCTTTCATGTTCTATGGGAGAAACTTCTTCCACCACCTTTTTCAAAATTTTCTTCTTTGGAATCACTTTTGAAGGTGGAGCATTTGTAGGAGGAAAAATAGGACATGAATACGAACAATTTCCTATCTTAATGCTAGGAGTAAGTTTGACATCACCATACAATTTAAAATTTGGAATTTTTGTAGAAACCTCTTCATCCTCCATATCTAGCGACTCGATTGACTCAGTATCTGACTCATCGGAAGCATCTGCAACTAAGCAGAGATTAACCTCTTTGGTTTCTTCATCACTTCCATCATCAAAGTCTGTTTCAATCCAAGTTGCTAATTCCTTAGAATTCTCTTCCTCCTCAGCAACCATTCCCTTGCGATGAGAAAATTTCGCAGGAGAGATTTTCTTTTTCATGTATTCATATTTTGGCTGTGAACACTCAGATGCAAAGTGACCAGGTTTTCTACAGTTGTAGCAAACTAGATCACTTTTTTTTTGTATCTGCAGCCTTTGAAAACGTTGCTGGAGGTTTGCCTTTAGAAAATGATTTTATGAAGGTTTTGAGGATTTTATAAATTTTTGAAATCTTTTCACAAACATGGCAAAATCACCATTTTCGAAATTTCCCGATTTCCTAAAGGGGGTTGTACACGCATTTTTGTGCTCCCGGGCACTAGTAGCCAAATACCCTCCTTTTTTTCAACCAATCCAATAGAACATTTGAAAGGATCCGCCCACCAAAAATTTGGCTCAAACGGAGGTCGTTTTCATGGTGAAATCACCATTTACGAAATTTCCCAATTCGCCAAAGGGGGTAGTACACGCATTTTTATGCTCCCGGGTACTCGTAGCCAAATGCCCTCCTTTTTCAACCAATCCAATAGAACATTTGAAAGGATCCGCCCACCAAAAATTTGGCTCAAACGGAGGTCGTTTTCATTGTGAAAATCACCATTTACGAAATTTCCCGATTCCCCAAAGGGGGTAGTACACGCATTTTTGCGCTCCCGGGCACTAGTAGCCACATACCCTCCTTTTTTCAACCAATCCAATAGAACGCACACGCATTTTTAGGCTCCCGGGCACTCATAGCCAAATACCCTCCTTTTTTCAACCAATCCAATAGAACATTTGAATGAATCCGTCCACCAAAAATTTGGCTCAAACGGAGGTCGTTTTCATGGTGAAAATCACCATTTACGAAATTTTTCGATTCCCCAACCGTACACGCATTTTTGCACTCCCGGGCACTAGTAGCCAAATACCCTCCTTTTTTCAACCAATCCAATAGAACATTTGAAAGGATCCGCCCACCAAAAATTTGGCTCAAACGGAGGCCGTTTTCGTGGTGAAAATCACCATTTACGAAATTTCTCGATTCCCCAAAGGGGGTAGCTCACGCATTTTTGGGCTCCCGGGCACTAGTAACCAAATACCCTCCTTTTTTCAACCAATCTAATAAAAGGATCCGCCAACCAAAAATTTGGCTCAAACGGAGGCCGTTTTCATGGTGAAAATCACCATTTACGAAATTTCCCGATTCCCCAAAGGGGGGTAGTGCACGCATTTTTGGGCTCCCATGCACTCGTAGTCAAATACCCTCCCTTTTTTAACAAATCCAATAGAACATTTGAAAGGATCCGCCCACCAAATATTTGGCTCAAACGGAGGTCGTTTTCATGGTGAAAATAACCATTTACGAAATTTCCCGATTCCCCAAAGGGGGTAGCACACGAATTTTTGGTCTCCCGGGAACTAGTAGCCAAATACCCTCCTTTTTTCAACCAATTCAATAGAACATTTGAAAGGATCCGCCCACCAAAAATTTGGCTCAAACAGAGGTCGTTTTCATGGTGAAAATCACCATTTACGAAATTTCCCGATTCCCCAAAGGGGGCAGCTCACGCATTTTTGGGCTCCCGGGCACTAGTAGCCAAATACCCTCCTTTTTTCAACCAATCCAATATAACATTTGAAAGTATCCGCCAACCAAAAATTTGGCTCAAACGGAGGTCGTTTTCATGGTGAAAATCACCATTTACGAAATTTCCCGATTCGCCAAAGGGCGTAGTAGTACACGCATTTTTAGGCTCCCGGGCACTCGTAGCCAAATAACCTCCTTTTTTCAACCAATCCAATAGAACATTTGAAAGGATCCGCCCACCAAAAATTTGGCTCAAACGGAGGTCATTTTCATGGTGAAAATGACCATTTACGAAATTTCCCGATTCCCCAAAGGGGGTGTTCACACACTTTTGGGCTCCCTAGCACTAGAAGCCAAATACCCTAATTTTTTCAACCAATCCAATAGAACATTTGAAAGGATCCTCCCACCAAAAATTTGGCTCAAATGGAGGTCGTTTTCATGGTGAAAATCACTATTTACGAAATTTTGCGATTCCCCAAAGGGGGTAGTACACGCAGTTTTGGGCTCTCGGGCACTAGTAGCCAAATACCATCCTTTTTTCAACCAATCCAATAGAACATTTGAAAGGATCCGCGCACCAAAAATTTGGCTCAAACGGAGGTCATTTTCATGGTGAAAATCACCATTTTCGAAATTTTCCGATTCCCCAAAGGGGGTAGAACACATTTTTGCGCTCCCGGGAACTAGTAGCCAAATTCCCTCCTTTATCCAACCAATCCAATAGAACATTTGAAATGATCCGTCCACCAAAATTTTGGTTCAAACGGAGGTCCTTTTCATGGTGAAAATGACCATTTACGAAATTTCTCGATTCCCCAAAGGGGGTAGTACACGCATTTTTGGGCTCTCGGGCACTAGTAGCCAAATATCATCCTTTTTTCATCCAATCCAATAAAACATTTGAAAGGATAAGCCCACCAAAAATTTGACTTAAACGGAGGTCGTTTTCATGGCTAAAATCACCATTTTCGAAATTTCTCAATTTCCCGAAGGGGTAGTACACGCATTTTTGCGCTCCCGGGCACTAGTAGCCAAATACCCTCCTTTTTTCAACCAATCCAATAGAACATTTGAAAGGATCCGCCCACCAAAAATTTGGCTCAAACGGAGGTCGTTTTCATGGTGAAAATCACCATTTACGAAATTTCCCAATTCGCCAAAGGGGGTAGTACACGCATTTTTAGGCTCCCGAGCACTCGTAGCCAAATGCCCTCCTTTTTTCAACCAATCCAATAGAACATTTGAAAGGATCCGCCCACCAAAAATTTGGCTCAAATGGAGGTCGTTTTCATGGTGAAAATCACCATTTACGAAATTTCCCGATTCTCCAAAGGGGGTAGTACACGCATTTTTGCGCTCCCGGGCACTAGTAGCCAAATACCCTCCTTTTTTCAACCAATCCAATAGAACGCACACGCATTTTTAGGCTCCCGGGCACTCATAGCCAAATACCCTCCTTTTTTAAACCAATCCAATAGAACATTTGAATGGATCCGTCCACCAAAAATTTGGCTCAAACGGAGGTCGTTTTCATGGTGAAAATCACCATTTACGAAATTTTCCGATTCCCCAACCGTACACGCATTTTTGCACTCCCGGGCACAAGTAGCCAAATACCCTCCTTTTTTCAACCAATCCAATAGAACATTTGAAAGGATCCGCCCACCAAAAATTTGGCTCAAACGGAGGTCGTTTTCGTGGTGAAAATCACCATTAACAAAATTTCCCGATTCCCCAAAGGGGGTAGCTCACGCATTTTTGGGCCCCCGGGCACTAGTATCCAAATACCCTCCTTTTTTCAACCAATCTAATAAAAGGATCCGTCCACCAAAAATTTAGCTCAAACGGAGGTCGTTTTCATGGTGAAAATCACCATTTACGAAATTTCCCGATTCCCCAAAGGGGGGTAGTGCACGCATTTTTGGGCTCCTGGGCACTCGTAGTCAAATACCCTCCCTTTTTAACAAATCCAATAGAACATTTGAAAGGATCCGGCCACCAAATATTTGGCTCAAACGGAGGTCGTTTTCATGGTGAAAATGACCATTTACGAAATTTCCTGATTCCCCAAAGGGGTAAGCACACACATTTTTTGTCTCTCGGGAACTAGTAGCCAAATACACTCCTTTTTTCAACCAATCCAATAGAACATTTGAAAGGATCCGCCCACCAAAAATTTGGCTCAAACAGAGGTCATTTTCATGGTGAAAATCACCATTTACGAAATTTCCCGATTCCCCAAAGGGGTAGCTCACGCATTTTTGGGCTCCCGGGCACTATTAGCCAAATACCCTCCTTTTTTCAACCAATCCAATATAACATTTGAAAGGATCCTTCAACCAAAATTTGGCTCAAACGGAGGTTGTTTTCATGGTGAAAATCACCATTTACGAAATTTCCCGATTCGCCAAAGGGGGTAGTAGTACACGCATTTTTTGGCTCCCGGGCACTCGTAGCCAAATACCCTCCTTTTTTCAACCAATCCTATAGAACATTTGAAAGGATCCGCCCACCAAAATTTTGGCTCAAAGGGAGGTCGTTTTCATGGTGAAAATGACCATTTACGAAATTTCCCGATTCCCCAAAGGGGGTAGTACACGCATTTTTGGGCTCCCGAGCACTAGTAGCCAAATACCCTACTTTTTTCAACCAATCCAATAGAATATTTGAAAGGATCCGCCCACCAAAGATTTGTCTCAAACGGAGGTCATTTTCATGGTGAAAATCACCATTTACAAAATTTCCCGATTCCCCAAAGGGGGTAGTACACGCAGTTTTGGGCTCTCGGGCACTAGTAACCAAATACCATCCTTTTTTTCAACCAATCCAATAGAACATTTGAAATGATCCGCGCACCAAAAATTTGGCTCAAACGGAGGTCGTTTTCATGGTGAAAATCACCATTTTCGAAATTTCCCGATTCCCCAAAGGGGGTAGCACACGCATTTTTGGGCTCCCGGGAACTAGTAGCCAAATTCCTTCCTTTTTTCAACCAATCCAATAGAACATTTAAAATGATCCGCCCACCAAAAATTTGGCTCAAACGAAGGTCGTTTTTATGGTGAAAATGACCATTTACGAAATTTCCCGATTCCCCAATGGGGGTAGCACACTCATTTTTGCGCTCCCGGGCACTAGTAGCCAAATACCCTCCTTTTTTCAACCAATGCAATAGAACATTTGAAAGGATCCGCCCGCCAAAAATTTGAAAGGCTCCCAGGCACTCGTAGCCAAATACCCTCCTTTTTTCAACTAATCCAATAGAACATTTGAAAGGATCCGCCCATCAAAAATTTGGCTCAAACGAAGGTCATTTTTATGGTGAAAATCACCATTTACGAAATTTCCCGATTCCCCAAAGGGGGTAGCTCACGCATTTTTGGGCTTCCGGGCAAAAGTAGTCAAATACCCTCCTTTTTTCAACCAATCCAATAAAAGGATCCGCCCACCAAAAATTTGGCTCAAACGGAGGTCGTTTTCGTGGTGAATATCACCATTTACGAAATTTCCCGATTCCCCAAAGGTATAGTACACGAATTTTTGGGCTCCCGGGCACTCGTAGCCAAATATCCTTCTTTTTTCAAAAAATCCAATAAAACATTTTAAAGGATCCGCCCACCAAAAATTTGGCTCAAACGGAGGTCGTTTTAATGGTGAAAATGACCATTTACGAAATTTCTCGATTCCCCAAAGGGTACAAGCATTTTTGGGCTCTCGGGCACTAGTAGCCAAATACCATCCTTTTTTATCCAATCCAATAGAACATTTGAAAGGATAAGCCCACCAAAAATTTGGCTTAAACGGAGTTCGTTTTCATGGATAAAATCACCATTTTCGAAATTTCCCGATTTCCCGAAGGGGGTAGTACACGCATTTTTGCGCTCCCGGGCACTAGTAGCCAAATACCCTCCTTTTTCAACCAATCCAATAGAACATTTGAAAGGATCCGCCCACCAAAAATTTGGCTCAAACCGAGGTCGTTTTCATGGTGAAAATCACCATTTACGAAATTTCCCGATTCTCCGAAGGGGGTAGTACACGCATTTTTGCGCTCCCGGGCACTCTTAGCCAAATACCCTCCTTTTTTAAAAAAATCCAATAGAACATTTTAAAGGATCCGCCCACCAAAAATTTGGCTCAAACGGAGGTCGTTTTAATGGTGAAAATGACCATTTACGAAATTTCTCGATTCCCCAAAGGGGGTAGTACACGCATTTTTGGGCTCTCGGGCACTAGTAGCCAAATACCATCCTTTTTTCATCCAATCCAATAGAAAATTTGAAAGGATAAGCCCACCAAAAATTTGGCTTAAACGGAGGTCGTTTTCATGGATAAAATCACCATTTTCGAAATTTCCCGATTTCCCGAAGGGGGTAGTACACGCATTTTTGCGCTCCCAGGCACTAGTAGCCAAATACCCTCTTTTTTTCAACCAATCCAATAGAACATTTGAAAGGATCCGCCCACCAAAAATTTGGCTCAAACGGAGGTCATTTTCATGGTGAAAATCACCATTTACGAAATTTCCCAATTCGCCAAAAGGGGTAGTACACGCATTTTTAGGCTCCCGGGCACTCGTAGCCAAATGCATTCCTTTTTCAACCAATCCAATAGAACATTTGAAAGGATCCGCAAACCAAAAATTTGGCTCAAACGGAGGTCGGTTTCATGGTGAAAATCACCATTTACGAAATTTCCCGATTCCCCAAAGGGGGTAGTACACGCATTTTTGCGCTCCCGGGCACTAGTAGCCAAATACCATCCTTTTTTCAACCAATCCAATAGAACGCACACGCATTTTTAGGCTCCCGGGCACTCATAGCAAAATACCCTCCTTTTTTCAACCAATCCAATAGAACATTTGAATGGATCCGTCCACCAAAAATTTGGCTCAAACGGAGGTCGTTTTCATGGTGTAAATCACCATTTACGAAATTTTCCGATTCCCCAACCGTACACGCATTATTGCACTCCCGGGCACTAGTAGCCAAATACCCTCCTTTTTTCAACCAATCTAATAGAACATTTGAAAGGATCCGCCCACCAAAAATTTGGCTCAAACGGAGTCCGTTTTCGTAGTGAAAATCACCATTTACGAAATTTCCCGATTCCCCTAAGGGGGTAGCTCACACATTTTTGGGCTTCCGAGCACTAGTATCCGAATACCCTCCTTTTTTCAACCAATCTAATAAAAGGATCCGCCCACCAAAAATTTGGCTCAAACGGAGGTCGTTTTCATGGTGAAAATCACCATTTACGAAATTTTCCGATTCCCCAAAGGGGGGGTAGTGCACGCATTTTGGGCTCCCGGGCACTCGTAGTCAAATACCTTCCCTTTTTTTAACAAATCCAATAGAACATCTGAAAAGATCTGCCCACCAAATATTTGGCTCAAACGGAGGTAGTTTTCATGGTGAAAATGACCATTTACGAAATTTCCCGATTCCCCATAAGGGGTAGCACACGCATTTTTGGTCTCCCGGGAACTAGTAGCCAAATACCCTCCATTTTTCAACCAATCCAATAGAACATTTGAAAGGATCGGCCCACCAAAAATTTGGCTCAAACGGAGGTCGTTTTCATGGTGAAAATCACCATTTAGGAAATTTTCCGATTCCCCAAAGGGGGTAGCTCACGCATTTTTGGGCACCCAGGCACTAGTAGCCAAATACCCTCCTTTTTTCAATCAATCTAATATAACATTTGAAAGGATCCGCCAACCAAAAATATGGCTCAAACAGAGGTCGTTTTCATGGTGAAAATCACCATTTACGAAATTTCCCGATTCGCCAAAGGGGGTAGTAGTACACGCATTTTTAGGCTCCCGGGCACTCGTAGCCGAATACCCTCCTTTTTTTCAACCAATCCAATAGAACATTTGAAAGGATCCGCCCACCAAAAATTTGGCTCAAACGGAGGTCGTTTTCATGGTGAAAAAATGACCATTTACGAAATTTCCCGATTCCCCAAAGGGGGTAGTACACGCATTTTTGGATTTGAAATAATAATCTAATTCTAAAACAGAAGTAAACAATTAAAACTAAGAAAGCAATTAAAATGTAACGAATTAACTCAGATCAACAACGGAGATTCACGGATTGGATTCACAATTACTTTCACCCTATGCTATTTTTATTGCTAAAAACATTAATCTCAAATCTAGGATTCATTCACAAAAGTAAGGATTGGGACGGTGTGGTGCCCGGATTGCAACCCTTTTAATTATTATCAAGCTGCGTTTTCTGTTACGGCCACACAACAATCAAATAATTAATCAACACATTAGAATATTGAATCTAAACCCTTTTGATTTCTATTATGGCCTCAATTAGGTCTAATCTTCAAAACAGTGTTCAATTGTATAAATCCCCAAATTAATGGCGGAATCAATACCCAAATAATTAAAAGGCCAAAATCATCTTAACATGAAATTGCAACCTCAAAACTGTTAAAGATTAATATTATGAAGAACTAGAAAGAGATCAATTGGGAAGAATTAAATCAATAGCATAAAGATCCGATGTCGCTACAACCAATCCGCAAATCTAAATAACTTAGCTACTCAACGACATAATAAAACTCATAATAATCATAAAATAAAAGAACATCAAAACCTGCGAGATCCGGAATTGATGAACAAGAATTCTCTACGAAACTTCAAAAACTAGAACAAAAACTAATATCCAAGATTGTTTTTAAAGCTATTTGTGAAGTATATATACTCTAGGGCAAAATACATGGGAAAAAAATGTGCGAAAAGTCAAGACTGCCCTTAATTAGTTGCCGAAATCTGATACTGAAAACGGGACAAGCGCGGCCGCTCTGGGTTGAGCGCGCTCGCGCTGGATGACAGCAACATTGGTCTTCAAACGACGTCACTTGAGCGCGGCCGCTCTGGGTTGAGCGCGCCCGCGCTGGTTGGCCGAGAGTTGTTCTTCAAAATCTTCAATGGAGCGCGGCCGCTCTGGTATAGAGCGCGGCCGCTCTGGTGCCTGTTCCACAATTTCTGCTCTGCTCCGCTCCAACTTGATTTCCTTGCCATTTTTCTTGACAAAAATCAACACATACTCATCCTTTTCCCCTGTACTCATAAACACTCAACAACAATATTAAAACAACATAAAACCCGGGATTTTGAGCCTAAAATAGGTTCGTAAACATGTAAAATGGGTGTGTAAAAACACATCCATCAAACACCCACAAACTATCCTTTGCTCGTCCCGAGTGAAGCAAAACAAAAACTAAGCTACCAACATAAAATAAAACTACACTACGAAAACAAAACACAATATTTTTGGGATGTTCTCTTCAAAACGGGAATCTTGTCGGCCAGACAGTCTCAGATCCTAACACAAAATAATCACAAGCATGCTATCATGAATTATCAACTAACGTTACATTAAAGCAAAAACCCACAATTTTCCACCGCGGCATGAATAATGAAGTGAAGTCTGGTAGATCATTGTCACACTCTAAGATTATTTATGGATTCACTAAATGATGCTCTAACATAATGTGTTTCAAATACAATCACAAAGGGACACTCATATGCATGTTTACACAATTGTCAACCCGGCTACTTGATAACGAAATGAAGATATGGCTCTAAGCGTTATGGTGCGAAGGATCGCATGGCTCGGTTCACGGTTACAAACGAAGGTAAGGACATACGAATCGGAAAGCGAAACTAAGAAGTCTTCTTTTTATGTATACATCCTCACTATGATAATTCACTCCGCTCACCCTTTTTCTTCCCAATGTGCCAACCCACAAACTAAAGCTTTTGCATACATACACAACATCGAGTTGAGCACATTCCCTTATTTCTGGGGCCTCTTCTAATTTCCAACTTTTGACACAATGGAGGGGCAAGATTTTTTATTTTTTATTTTTTATTTTTTTCTATTTTTTTTCTATTTTTTTTTTCTTTTTCAATTGAAAGAACATATATACAAACACATACTCTCTTTTTTTTTTTTTTTTTTTCTATGCCCCTCTTCATTTTATTTCACACCCCATTTTGCATTCTGACCCCAAATTGCGCATTTAATTCCACTCACCCCAAATTCACCCCAAATTCCCATCATTCCCTAGTTCACTTTCCGGAAGGTAAGACATCCTAAAACTATGTGAAACGGGTAGGAAAAAGGTAACAAATGATGGCGAATGGCGGTCTAAGTTTCCATTCTTTTCTATTAAAGCTCAACAAGGGTTCTAGCGGAAACTATTATTTACTGGGGTAGAAAGCTGAAGGCACACAAAAGGGTTGAAAGAATAAGCCATATGTATCAAAATAGCCTAATGACGTGCTATTGACAATCATGCAAACCATGTTCTAGGGACCCCGAGAATGCACAAGTGATCCCATAAAGGGCACCTAGAGTGACAACAATGATCAATGATAAATGGAAGTGAGAGGTGGTGCAATCGTGATTTATTGTTTCAATGTAACCCTAGTTCTCAAATCCCAAATAGCATAATGACTAACAAATAACACTCAATCATCACAGACGCAGGCCAACATATCCCAAAATAAAGAGAACAAAAATTTTTAAATTTTTACTAAAAACAAATAACAACCTAAACTAACATGGTGATAAGCAGAATAAAACACAGATACCCCCCACCCACAAACTAAAAAATTGCATTGTCCCCAATGCAATTAACTATAAACTCAGGGTAGGGATACCTCAACCGATCACTGTGGCGGATAACCCCATTGGCTAGAAGAGCCTCCCGGGAGCTAACTGCTGCTTCTTGCCCATTGCTTTCTCCTTGTCCGGATGAGCCAGCTGGGAAATTCTTTGCTGCTGGCTGAGTGCTGCGGCGGGAAGCGTAGGCGGGAAGCTGTGGCCATGTGTAACCGGTAGGGGCAACCGGCGAAGAGTTGGTCCCACCTACTATCTGCTTGGGCCCGCCATGCTTGGGCCGTCTCAATCTCTGCCCTCGCTCTATCATCAATCGCTCTCACCCTATCATCGGTCGCGGCTGACTCTGCTCCCGGGGTGGTGAATCTACGATCAAATCTCGGCTCCATCGCCTCCAGCGATGCGACAGATAGTACAAACCCTCGGTGGGTTTTCTCTCCGATCTTCGACTATATCATCCTCTTGTTCTTCCTCTTCTTCCTCCTCCTGTTCTTCCTCTGCTCCGGCTCAACCACATTTACCCCCTTGGGGTGGCTCTTGTCCCTAATCTTTCTCTCGGTAATTGTAGGCTCCAAGCCTATGTCCACTAGGGATATTTGTGAAATTAACACCCGAGAGCCCCATCAAAACCCGTGATCATTAAGGGGTAATTGTAGCTATTCTTCCCCATTTGTTGATATGTCTGTTGATCTCGTGGGCCATGATTGACCCGGTATCAATGTTTTACCCCGTCAAGATGACGTGCATCAGTCCAGCTCGACGCCACCCAACCTCGTGAGGTCGGGAAGATGGGAGGACTCTCTCACAGATAATCCTGTGAAGATACTTCATCCGTGGGGGAAGAAGTTTTGAAGCAATTAATACTCCCTTGTGCCTTTGTCGGGTCATAGGGAAAACCACCAAATGTTTCGGCAATCAAATGAAGGTTGCCCTTAGGGTTGTTTATCATTTGTTTCTCAAGATGCAAGAAGGAACAGGTATCGGCTTGCACATGTGTGGGGAGGTTGTAATACGCTATAATTCTCGCCCGGGTATACCCCACCTCTATACCCCGCACATAAGAAGTGTTATGTATCCCTTTTCTAGCAGCCGCATTTGCATAAAATTCGCGAACTAACTTGCGACTCCCCCCTTGATCCGGAGCAACCAATAAGTTTTGCCACCCATACCCCGCTACAATATCATCTAGACCCATATCAGTAATGTCTATTCCCTTTTCTACATTAAAACTCCGTCCGACATAAGTATTGAAAAATTTCAGAGCATCAACACTAACAAATTTATTCTCATCAAACAACGGAGGTGGAACCGGGGTTTTCTTTGTTACCCTTTTACGCTTAGGATTAGAAGTAGACATTGTATCGACAAACTAAGCAAGGCAATACAATTAAATTCGAAGATTCTTACCCCTTCAAAGCTCGCCGGAAAATTCGCCGGAGTATGCCGGAATTTCTCGCCGGAATTTGGGAAGAAGGCCGGAAAATCAACCCCTTGCCTTTGTGAACGAATACCCACTTCAATTCGAGCTCTTCCCCACTTGATTCAACCGAAAAACTCTCTAGAACACCATTCTTCAAATTTTCGAAATTGCTTAAATCCGCCGGAATCAATGGCTTTTGGATGAAGAATTCGGCCTTGGCTTGAGGATTTATGATGGGTATGGTGATTTTTGGGGTTAGAAGGGGAGATAATTGGGTTTGGGTGAGGAATTTTTAGAGAGAGAGAGCTTAGGGCACGTAAGTTTGTAGAGAGAGAGGGAGGGAGGCGGCGGTGGTATAATGAAGGGGGGCGTTGACTGATTAGGTTTTATTTAAATTTGCCCGTAATTTCCGTTTGAGCGCGGCCGCTCTGCCTTGGAGCGCGTCCGCGCTGGATGGCCGAGACAAGGCAAGTTTTTGATTTTTAATGAGCGCGGCCGCTCTGCCTTGGAGCGTGCCCGCGCGGCTTTGGCGAAAGGCGATGCTCATTTTTCCTTTAAACAAGCGCGGCCGCTCTATGTCCGAGCGCGCCCGCGCACCCTAGCAGCGTGATTTCATCAGTTTTTCGGCCCTTTTTACTGCCTTGAAGTTCACAGCTTCCGTTTTGACCAATTGTGTGATATCCTGCACATCACCACAAACACAAATACAAGCGTAATATCTATTGACAAAACTCAAAAGTAAATATATATTTGGAGGGTGACAACTATTTACACTCCCCTATAAACCCACAAACTCGGAGAGACCCATAACGGGTGACACAAAACTTTTGTTCGACAAACATATGTCAAACATTTGACCGCACTTTCGCTGCCTACGTCCCCATTAATGTGAGCGGACTACCCACATTAATAGGCTCAGGTCACCGTAGTTCGACACGTTCTATACTACGACTCGAAAACGGTAAATAAACAATTTTTTTTTTTATGAATACCCCCACCCACAAACTAAGAATTTGCGATGTCCTCATTGCATAAACAATTCCAACGCGAATTCAAAGCTAACGAGTAGTGATAAACTGAATATAAAGACAGAAAGCGGTAAAAGTTACCTAAGGTTGGGTTGCCTCCCACAAGCGCCTTTGTTTTAAGTCTTTGGCTCGACATGATGCTCATAATTTATCCGTTGATTTCCGGTGCATCCACCAACACCACCACATCAATTTCCTCCAAGATAGACACCCCTTCGTAATAGGGCTTGACTCGGTGCCCATTCACCTTGAAAGTACTTCCGTTTTTCAAATCTTTGAGCTCGACCGCTCCATGTGGAAATACTTTCACCAACTCATAAGGGCCTGACCATTTGGAGCACAATTTACCGGGAAAAAGTCTCAATCGAGAATTGAACAATAAGACCTTCTTACCCGGCATTAAGAATTTCGGCTTTAAGTACTGATCATGGTATCTCTTGGTTCTTTCTTTATACAGCTTGGCACTTTGGTAGCTGTCTTGCCTCAACTCCTCAATCTCATCCAAATCAAGCATTCGTTTCTCACCTGCCTTTGTCAAATCCATGTTGAGTTCCTTCACAGCCCAATATGCTTTGTGTTCCATCTCAATAGGAAGGTGACACTCTTTGCCATACACAATGCATGCGAACTCATCCCGATGGGCATTTTGTAGCGATCCGATATGCCCATAATGCATCATTGAGCTTCAAAGCCCAATATTTTCTCGTTTGGCCGAACCTTGTCTTTTCTAGGACCCCCTTGATTTGGCGGTTGCTCACTTCCACTTGCCCGATGTTTGGGGATGGTAGGCGGTGGCTAGCTTGTGAACAACTCCATATTTCTTCGGGACTTGGTTGAAAAGCCTGTTTGTGAAGTGAGTTCCTTGATCACTAATGATTGCACGAGGCACCCGTACACTGCAAAAAATATTCTCACACACAAACTTTGAAACAACGTTAGCATCATTAGTCCGGGTGGCAATAGCTTCCACCCATTTAGATACATAGTCAACGGCAACCAATATATACACAAAACCATGGGACGAGGGAAAGGGCCCATGAAATCAATGCCCCACACATCAAATATGTCAACAACTAAATTATAATTTTGGGGCATCTCATCACGCTTACCTATCCCTCCCGTTCTTTGGCATTTATCACACTTTTTGCAAAAATCTTGCGCATCTTTAAATATGGTGGGCCAATATAAGCCACTTTGAAGGATTTTCCTAGCAGTCTTTTGACCGAAATTCCCACCACATTGTAAATCATGACAAAAGCGCAAGACACTCAATTGTTCATATTCGGAACACACCTCCTCACCATCTTATCAGGACAAATTTTCCACAAGTAAGGGTCATCCCAAATGTAGTTCCTCACATCGATTTAAATTTTCTCTTTTGATCATAAGTAAAGTCAGGAGGAATCATGTCACATGCAAGATAATTAACAAGATCCGCATACCAAGGCTCTTGAACATGTAGAGCAAGTAGTTGTTCATCCGGGAAATTTTCATTCACCGGAATCACTCCTTCATTGCTATTACGAAACGAGAAATCCTCAAGCCTTGATAAGTGATCCGCCACTACATTCTCGGACCCCTTTTTGTCCCTTATTTCCAAATCAAATTCTTGCAACAAAAGCATCCACCTAAGCGAGTCTAGGTTTTGCATCCTTTTTATTCAACAAATATTTTAAAGCTGACATGATCGTAGAATAGATTATTACCTTCGACCCAAGCAAATATGAACGGAACTTCTCAAGTGCAAACACAACGGACTAAAAATTCTTTTTCGGTAGTGGTATAATTAAGCTGTGCATCATTAAGAGTTCTACTTGCATAATGGATTACATGCGGTCATTTATCTATCTTTTGGCCTAAAACAGCCCCAATAGCAAAATCGGATGCATCACACATGATCTCAAAAGGGTGAGACCAATCAGGGCTAGAAAGAATGGGAGTGCAAGTAAGTTTTTCTTTTAATAAAGTGAAAGCATCTAAACAGTCTTGGTCAAAGATGAACTCGATATCTTTAGCTAGCAAGTTACTTAACGGCTTACAAATTTGTGAAAAATCCTTAATAAATTGCCGATAAAAACCCGCATGGCCTAAGAAACTTCGAACACCCTTAACTGAGACCGGGGGAGGTAGCTTAGAAATCACATCTATCTTAGCTTTATCGACCTCAATCCCCCTACTAGACACTATGTGGCCCAAGACAATCCCCTGCCTAACAAGAAAGTGACACTTCTCCCAACTAAGTGTCAAATTGGTCTCGCAACATCTCCTCAAGACCATAGTCAAATTATCAAGACACCCCTCAAAGCTATCTCCAACCACAGAAAAATCATCCATAAACACCTCTACACACTTCTCTATCATGTCCGAGAAGATGGAGGTCATGCACCTTTGAAAAGTAGCGGGTGCATTGAAAAGCCCAAAGGGCATCCTCCTATAAGCAAAAGTACCAAAGGGACATGTGAAAGTGGTCTTTGATTGGTCCTCGGGTGCAATTGTGATTTGATTATATCCCGAAAACCCATCAAGAAAGCAGTAATAAGCATGACCCGCCAACCTCTCTAGGATTTGGTCAATGAAAGGCAAAGGAAAGTGATCCTTTTTGGTGGCGGCATTCAGCTTTCTCAAATCTATACACATCCTATACCCGGTCACCTCTCTAGTGGGCACATCCTCATTTTTATCATTTTTCACAACAGTAATGCCCGACCTCTTAGGAACCACTTGAACCGGGCTCACCCACTCACTGTCCGCAATTGGGAATATAATTCCCGCATCTAATAATTTCAGGACCTCTTTCCTCACTGCTTCCTCCATGTGAGGGTTCAATCTCCTTTGTCTCTCCGTCGAAGGTTTAGCCCCCTCTACAAGATTAATTTTATGCATACACATTGAGGGGCTAATAGCAATTAATTTGGCCTCTTGTTCTAGGGTCAAGTCTGAGGCAACTATCACAGGTAAAGTCTCGCCCTCCCCTAGAAAAGCATATTTTAAATTAGAGGGGAGGGGTTTTAGTTCAAGAACCGGTGGAACCACAACTGATGGCGCATACTTCTCATTGAAGTAGCCTAGGGAGTGAGACGGGCCATTAACAGAATAATGTTCCTCGGCCTTATTTTCAATGGCCATTACTTCGGAACCCGCATTATCCCTAGTTTTCCCACTGCCATTCAACAACATCTCAAGTTCATCACATGCTCTATCATGCCACAGATATTCATGCACACAATCATCTACTCTCTCCACAAAGTTACAAGAATTCCCATTGTCCATTGGATTTTTTATAATATCATGCACAGAAATTTCAATAGTTTCGTTGGCCACAGTCATGGAAAGAGTTCCATTGCCAACATTAATAATAGTGTTTGTCGTCGCCATGAATGGGCTCCCAAGTAAAATTGGGGAATCACGACGACTACACTCACTATTAGGCATCTCAAGCACAACAAAATCCACAGGTATGATCAATGAGTCCACCTGAACCAAAACATCTTCCACAATCCCCAACGGTCTTTTAATAGATCGATCCGCTAGTTGGAGAGCCATGGATGTAGGTTTCAATTCAGGTAAACCCATATCAAGATACATATAATGGGGTAACAAATTAATACTAGCGCCTAGGTCCAACATCGCCTTCACCTTACTCGAGTTCCCCATATTGATAGAAATTATAAAACTTCCGGGGTCCTTTTGTTTGGGTGGGAGGAGGTGTTGTGCCACTGCACTAGCATTCTCTCCAAGAAAAGCCTTCTCATCCTTGCCATACTTTGGTTTCTTGGAATTAATTTCTTTGAAAAACTTGGCATAAGCCGGAATATTTTTTATCACATTCAACAAAGGGAGATTGATGTTCACTTTAGAGAACATGTCCATCAACTCCGACATTTGTTGATCCATTTTATTCCTCATAAATCTTCCAGGAAACGGTACAGCCGGTACATATGAATTGGGGGCTGGAGAGTCAACTTTAGATTTTTCCCCCAATTCATTAGTACCTTCTTCCTCATTAACAATTTCAACAACAGGAGGGGGAATAGAAGATGAAGAAGAAATTACCTCGCTACCTACCTGTTTACGATTCCGGAGTGTGGTAATGGCTTTTGCTTGGTGACCTTGACTCGGGAAGGTCCCTGACTTGTGCCCCTGCAATGCTTGAACAGCTTCAGCCATTTGCCCTATTTGGGTCTCCAATTTTTTCATAGCAGCTTCATGATTCTTTCTTTGCTGTTCTTCTGTCGGCTCTCATACGCTCTCTTGCTTCCTCCCAAGGCTCCTTCCTTCTTTCAAATGGCCCTTGTGGAGGTGGAGGATGGAGAGGTTTATTTTGTGGATTCTGATTACCTCCCCACGAGAAATTAGGATGATTCCTCCACCCTGGATTATAAGTGTTGCCATAGGGCATGTTCTGTGGATGCCTTGGGGGATGTCCATACATAGCATTTACCTGCTCAGGATCACAACCAAACTGTACACCACTTGGACCCATATTAGTAGCATGAGAATTTAAACCACAGTAAGCACATAAATCATTTAACACATTGGCACTAGAAGAGGTGCCTTGAGCAGTCAACTTTTCAATCTTACTATTTAAAACAGCAATTTGCTTGGATAAATTATCAAGAGTCCAAATCCAATACCCCCTTGTTTTCCCCTAGAACTCTTTTGTTGAGAATTAGCACTTAACATTTCAAATAAGGCCTTAGTCTCCTCGGGGTCTTGACTCCTATAGAGCCTCCTGTTGCATTGTCCACCACAGCATCGAGTGGAATCATTCAAGCCATCATAGAAAGCTTGATTCAAAGAGGGTAAAGAAAAATTATCTTTGAGGGCATTGAATGAGCATCATATTAAATCTCTCCCAAGCTTCATGGAGAGGTTCCCCCACATCTTGTGTGAAAGTCATCAATTTCTGTCTAAAAGTAGACTGCAGATGATGTGGGTAATACCTCCTGAGAAAAATATCTTGCATCTCAGTCCATGTCTTGATGCTTTGGGATGGAAGCATCATTAACCAAGTTTTCGCTGCCCCTTTTAAAGTGTAAGGGAAGCACTTAAGTCTAATCTGAACTTCAGTCACTCCCTCTCTTAATAAAAACTGGGCTACCGTCATAATGTATGCTTTCAAGAAAGTCAAGGCATCCTCGCCTGGTAGCCCCTGAAAACTAGGTAACATAGCAAAATATTGACCTTTGACCTCTAAATTCTTTGCTGCTTCGGACAGCACTATGCATGAGGTAGAAGTATCTACCCTAGGTCTCAAGTAATCATTCATTGTTTGAGCCGGTGGTTCTGCCATCTCGACTTTTTCTTCCTCTACCTCGGTGGTGGAGGGTTCAGACTCGATGTCCGAATCTGAAAAGAGAGGATTAAAGAGGGGATCGCCCTCAAATGTTTCCTCAAGTCTATTGATGTTATCGTCCAATGGAACCAATGTAGGCTTCAAAGAACGACGACCTTGCATTCACTACTTAACTTACTTGTTTACTTGCAACAAGTCCCCGGCAACGGCGCCAAAAACTTGATGGAGAAAAATTCTTCTAGTAAATAAAACCGAGCAAGTGTACTCACTACCGGTGTAGCAGTATGCACGAGCAGGGGTCGAACCACAGAGACTCGTTGGTAAACAAGAGCAGTTAAAGCAATGAATAAAGTAACCACAGATTTTTGGATTTGCAATAATAATCTAATTCTAAAACAGAAGTAAACAATTAAAACTAAGAAAGCAATTAAAATGTAACGAATTAACTCAGATCAACAACGGAGATTCACGGATTGGATTCACAATTACTTTCACCCTATGCTATTTTTATTGCTAAAAACATTAATCTCAAATCTAGGATTCATTCACAAAAGTAAGGATTGGGACGGTGTGGTGCCCGAATTGCAACCCTTTTAATTATTATCATGCTGCGTTTTCTGTTACGGCCACACAACAATCAAATAATTAATCAACACATTAGAATATTGAATCTAAACCCTTTTGATTTCTATTATGGCCTCAATTAGGTCTAATCTTCAAAACAGTGTTCAATTGTATCAATCCCCAAATTAATGGCGGAATCAATACCCAAATAATTAAAAGGCCAAAATCATCTTAACATGAAATTGCAACCTCAAAACTGTTAAAGATTAATATTATGAAGAACTAGAAAGAGATCAATTGGGAAGAATTAAATCAATAGCATAAAGATCCAGTAATCGCTACAACCAATCCGCAAATCTAAATAACTTAGCTACTCAACGACATAATAAAACTCATAATAATCATAAAATAAAAGAACATCAAAACCTGCGAGATCCGGAATTGATGAACAAGAATTCTCTACGAAACTTCAAAAACTAGAACAAAAACTAATATCCAAGATTGTTTTTAAAACTGCTGCTGAAGTATATATACTCTAGGGCAAAATACATGGGAAAAAATGTGCGAAAAGTCAAGACTGCCCTTAATTAGTTGCCGAAATCTGATACTGAAAACGGGACAAGCGCGGCCGCTCTGGGTTGAGCGCGCTCGCGCTGGATGACAGCAACATTGGTCTTCAAAACGACGTCACTTGAGCGCGGCCGCTCTGGGTTGAGCGCGCCCGCGCTGGTTGGCCGAGAGTTGTTCTTCAAAATCTTCAATGGAGCGCGGCCGCTCTGGTATAGAGCGCGGCCGCTCTGGTGCCTGTTCCACAATTTCTGCTCTGCTCCGCTCCAACTTGATTTCCTTGCCATTTTTCTTGACAAAAATCAACACTTACTCATCCTTTTCCCCTGTACTCATAAACACTCAACAACAATATTAAAACAACATAAAACCCGGGATTTTGAGCCTAAAATAGGTTCGTAAACATGTAAAATGGGTGTGTAAAAACACATCCATCACCAACCAATCCAATAGAACATTTGAAATGATCCGCCCACCAAAATTTTGGTTCAAACGGAGGTCCTTTTCACGGTGAAAATGACCATTTACGTAATTTCTCGATTCCCCAAAGGGGGTAGTACACGCATTTTTGGGCTCTCGGGCACTAGTAGCCAAATATCATCCTTTTTTCATCCAATCCAATAGAACATTTGAAAGGATAAGCCAACCAAAAATTTGGCTTAAACGGAGGTCGTTTTCATGGATAAAATCACCATTTTCGAAATTTCCCTATTTCCCGAAGGGGGTAGTACACGCATTTTTGCGCTCCCGGGCACTAGCACTAGTAGCCAATACCCTCCTTTTTTCAACCAATCTAATAGAATGCACACGCATTTTTAGGCTCCCAGGCACTCATAGCCAAATACCCTCCTTTTTTAAACCAATGCAATAGAACATTTGAATGGATCCGTCCACCAAAAAATTGGCTCAAACGGAGGTCATTTTCATGGTGAAAATCACCATTTACGAAATTTTCCGATTCCCCAACCGTACACGCATTTTTGCACTCCCGAGCACTAGTAGCCAAATACCCTCCTTTTTTCAACCAATCCAATAGAACATTTGAAAGGATCCGCCCGCCAAAAACATGGCTCAAACGGAGGTCGTTTTCGTGGTGAAAATCACCGTTAACAAAATTTCCCGATTCCCCAAAGGGGGTAGCTCACGCATTTTTGGGCTCCCGGGCACTCGTAGTCAAATACCCTCCTTTTTTCAACCAATCCAATATAACATTTGAAAGGATCCTCCAACCAAAAATTTGGCTCAAACAGAGGTTATTTTCATGGTGAAAATCACCATTTACGAAATTTTCCGATTCGCCAAAGGGGGTAGTAGTACACGCATTTTTAGGCTCCCGGGCACTCATAGCCAAATACCCTCCTTTTTTCAACAAATCAAATAGAACATTTGAAAGGATCCTCCCACCAAAAATTTGGCTCAAAGGGAAATCGTTTTCATGGTGAAAATGACCATTTACGAAATTTCCTGATTCCCCAAAGGGGGTAGTACACACATTTTTGGGCTCCCGAGCACTAGCAGCCAAATGCCCCACTTTTTTCAACCAATCCAATAGAATATTTGAAAGGATCCGCCCACCGAAAATTTGGCTCAAACGGAGGTCATTTTCATGGTGAAAATCACCATTTACGAAATTTCCCGATTTCCCATAGGGGGTAGTACACGCAGTTTTGGGCTCTCGGGCACTAGTAGCCAAATACCATCCTTTTTTCAACCAATACAATAGAACATTTGAAAGGATCCACGCACCAAAAATTTGGCTCAAACGGAGGTCGTTTTCATGGTGAAAATCACCATTTTTCGAAATTTCCCGATTCCTCAAAGGGGGTAGCACACGCATTTTTGGGCTCCCGGGAACTAGTAGCCAAATTCCTTCCTTTTTTCAACAAATCCAATAGAACGTTTGAAATGATCCGCCCACCAAAAATTTCGCTCAAACGAAGGTCGTTTTCATGGTGAAAATGACCATTTACGAAATTTCCCGATTCCTCAATGGGGGTAGCACACTCATTTTTGCGCTCCCGGGCACTAGTAGCCAAATACCCTCCATTTTTCAAACAATACAATAGAACATTTGAAAGGATCCGCCCACCAAAAATTTGAAAGGCTCCCGGGCATTCGTAGCCAAATACCCTCCTTTTTTCAACTAATCCAATAGAACATTTGAAAGGATCTGCCCACCAAAAATTTGGCTCAAACGAAGGTCATTTTCATGGTGAAAATCACCATTTACGAAATTTCCCGATTCCCCAAAGGGGGTAGCTCACGCATTTTTGGGCTCCCGGGCAATAGTAGTCAAATACCCTCCTTTTTTCAACCAATCAAATAAAAGGATCCGCCCACCAAAAATTTGGCTCAAGCGGAGGTCGTTTTCGTGGTGAATATCACCATTTACAAAATTTCCCGATTCCCCAAAGGGGGTAGTACACGAATTTTTGGGCTCCCGGGCACTCGTAGCCAAATAACCTCCTTTTTTTCAAAAAATCCAATAGAACATTTTAAAGGATCCGCCCACCAAAAATTGGCTCAAACGAAGGTCGTTTTCATGGTGAAAATGACCATTTACGAAATTTCTCGATTCCCCAAAGGGGGTAGTATACGCATTTTTGGGCTCTCGGGCACTAGTAGCCAAATACCATCCTTTTTTCATCCAATCCAATAGAACATTTGAAAGGATAAGCCCACCAAAAATTTGGCTTAAACGGAGGTCGTTTTCATGGATAAAATCACCATTTTCGAAATTTCCCGATTTCCCAAAGGGGGTAATACACGCATTTTTGCGCTCCTGGGCACTAGTAGCCAAATACCCTCCTTTTTTCAACCAATCCAATATAACATTTGAAAGGATCCGCCCACAAAAATTTGGCTCAAACGTAGGTCGTTTTCATGGTGAAAATCACCATTTACGAAATTTCTCGATTCCCCAAAGGGGGTGGTAATACACGCATTTTTTGGCTCCCGGGCACTAGCCAAATACCCTCCTATTTTCAACAAATCCAATTGAACATTTGAAAGGATCCGCCCACCAAAAATTTGGCTCAAACGGAGGTCGTTTTCATGGTGAAAATCACCATTTACGAAATTTCCTGATTCCCCAAAGGGGGTAGTACACGCATTTTTGCGCTCCCGGGCACTAGTAGCCAAATACCCTCCATTTTTCAACCAATCCAATATAACATTTGAAAGGATCCTCCAACCAAAAATTTGGCTCAAACGTAGGTCGTTTTCATGGTGAAAATCACCATTTACGAAATTTCCCGATTCCCCGTACACGCAGTTTTGGGCTCTCGGGCACTAGTAGCCAAATACCATCCTTTTTTCAACCAATCCAATAGAATATTTTGAAAGGATCCACGCACCAAAAATTTGGCTCAAACGGAGGTCGTTTTCATGGTGAAAATCACCATTTTCGAAATTTTCCGATTCCCCAAAGGGGGTAGCACACGCATTTTTGGGCTCCCGGGAACTAGTAGCCAAATTCCTTCCTTTTTTCAACCAATCCAATAGAATATTTGAAATGATCCGCCCACCAAAAATTTGGCTCAAACGAAGTTCGTTTTCATGATGAAAATGACCATTTACGAAATTTCCCGATTCCTCAATGGGGGTAGCACACTCATTTTTGCGCTCTCGGGCACTAGTAGCCAAATACCCTCCTTTTTTCAACCAATACAATAGAACATTTGAAAGGATCCGCCCACCAAAAATTTGAAAGGCTCCCGGGCACTCGTAGCCAAATACCCTCCTTTTTTCAACTAATCCAATAGAACATTTGGAAGGATCCGCCCACCAAAAATTTGGCTCAAACAGAGGTCGTTTTCATGGTGAAAATCATCATTTACGAAATTTCCTGATTCCCCAAAGGGGTAGCTCACGCATTTTTGGGCTCCCGGGCACTAGTAGCCGAATATCCTCCATTTTTCAACCAATCCAATATAACATTTGAAAGGATCCTCCAACCAAAAATTTGGCTCAAACGGAGGTCGTTTTCATGGTGAAAATCACAATTTACGAAATTTTCCGATTCGCCAAAGGGGTAGTAGTACACGCATTTTTAGGCTCCCGGGCACTCGTAGCCAAATACCCTCCTTTTTTTAACCAATCCAATAGAACATTTAAAAGGATCCGCCCACCAAAAATTTGGCTCAAAGGGAGGTCATTTTCATGGTGAAAATGACCATTTACGAAATTTCCCGATTCCCCGTACACGCAGTTTTGGGCTCTCGGGCACTATTAGCCAAATACCATCCTTTTTTCAACCAATCCAATAGAAAATTTTGTAAGGATCCACGCACCAAAAATTTGGCTCAAACGGAGGTCGTTTTCATGGTGAAAATCACCATTTTCGAAATTTTCCGATTCCCCAAAGGGGGTAGCACACGCATTTTTGGGCTCCCGGGAACTAGTAGCCAAATTCCTTCCTTTTTTCAACCAATCCAATAGAACATTTGAAATGATCCGCCCACCAAAAATTTGGCTCAAACGAAGTTCGTTTTCATGGTGAAAATGACCATTTACGAAATTTCCCGATTCCTCAATGGGGGTAGCACACTCATTTTTGCGCTCCCGGGCACTAGTAGCCAAATACCCTCCTTTTTTCAACCAATACAATAGAACATTTGAAAGGATCCGCCCACCAAAAATTTGGCTCAAACGGAGGTCGTTTTCATGGTGAAAATCACCATTTACGAAATTTCCTGATTCCCCAAAGAGGTAGTACACGCATTTTGGGCTCACAGGGCACTAGTAGGCCAAATTCCCTCCTTTTTTCAACCAATCCAATAGAACATTTGAAAGGATCCGCCCACCAAAAATTTGGCTCAAACGAAGGTCATTTTCATGGTGAAAATCACCATTTACGAAATTTCCCGATTCTCCAAAGGGGGTAGCTCACGCATTTTTGGGCTCCCGGGCAATAGTAGTCAAATATCATCCTTTTTTCAACCAATCCAATAAAAGGATCCGCTCACCAAAAATTTGGCTCAAACGGAGGTCGTTTTCGTGGTGAATATCACCATTTACGAAATTTCCCGATTCCCCAAAGGGGGTAGTACACGCATTTTTGGGCTCCCGGGCACTCGTAGCCAAATAACCTCCTTTTTTCAAAAAATCCAATAGAACATTTTAAAGGATCCGCCCACCAAAAATTTGGCTCAAACGGAGGTCATTTTCATGGTAAAAATGACCATTTACGAAATTTCTCGATTCCCCAAAGGGGGTAGTACACGCATTTTTGGGCTCTCGGGCACTAGTAGCCAAATACCATCCTTTTTTCATCCAATCCAATAGAACATTTGAAAGGATAAGCCCACCAAAAATTTGTCTTAAACGGAGGTCGTTTTCATGGATAAAATCACCATTTTCGAAATTTCCCGATTTTTCGAAGGGTGTAGTACACGCATTTTTGCGCTCCCGGGCACTAGTAGCCAAATACCCTCCTTTTTTCAACCAATCCAATAGAACATTTGAAAGGATCCGCCCACCAAAAATTTGGCTCAAACGGAGGTCGTTTTCATGGTGAAAATCACCATTTACGAAATTTCCCAATTCGCCAAAGGGGGTAGAACACGCATTTTTAGGCTCCCAGGCACTCGTAGCCAAATACCATCCTTTTTTCAACCAATCCAATAGAACATTTTGAAAGGATCCACGCACCAAAAATTTGGCTCAAACAGAGGTCGTTTTCATGGTGAAAATCACCATTTTCGAAATTTTCCGATTCCCCAAAGGGGATAGCACACGCATTTTTGGGCTCCCGGGAACTAGTAGCCAAATTCCTTCCTTTTTTCAACCAATCCAATAGAACATTTGAAATGATCCGCCCACCAAAAATTTGGCTCAAACGAAGTTCTTTTTCATGGTGAAAATGACCATTTACGAAATTTCCCGATTCCTCAATGGGGGAAGCACACTCATTTTTGCGCTCCCGGGCACTAGTAGCCAAATACCCTCCTTTTTTCAACCAATACAATAGAACATTTGAAAGGATCCGCCCACCAAAAATTTGAAAGGCTCCCGGGCACTCGTAGCCAAATACCCTCCTTTTTTCAACTAATCCAATAGAACATTTGGAAGGATCCGCCCACCAAAAATTTGGCTCAAACGAAGGTCATTTTCATGGTGAAAATCACCATTTACGAAATTTCCCGATTCTCCAAAGGGGGTAGCTCACGCATTTTTGGGCTCCCGGGCAATAGTAGTCAAATATCATCCTTTTTCAACCAATCCAATAAAAGGATCCGCTCACCAAAAATTTGGCTCAAACGGAGGTCGTTTTCGTGGTGAATATCACCATTTACGAAATTTCCCGATTCCCCAAAGGGGGTAGTACACGAATTTTTGGGCTCCCGGGCACTCGTAGCCAAATAACCTCCTTTTTTCAAAAAATCCAATAGAACATTTTAAAGGATCCGCCCACCAAAAATTTGGCTCAAACGGAGGTCGTTTTCATGATAAAAATGACCATTTACGAAATTTCTCGATTCCCCAAAGGGGGTAGTACACGCATTTTTGGGCTCTCGGGCACTATTAGCCAAATACCATCCTTTTTTCATCCAATCCAATAGAACATTTGAAAGGATAAGCCCACCAAAAATTTGTCTTAAACGGAGGTCGTTTTCATGGATAAAATCACCATTTTCGAAATTTCCCGATTTTTCGAAGGGTGTAGTACACGCATATTTGCGCTCCCGGGCACTAGTAGCCAAATACCCTCCTTTTTTCAACCAATCCAATAGAACATTTGAAAGGATCCGCCCACCAAAAATTTGGCTCAAACGGAGGTCGATTTCATGGTGAAAATCACCATTTACGAAATTTCCCAATTCGCCAAAGGGGGTAGAACACGCATTTTTAGGCTCCCAGGCACTCGTAGCCAAATGACCTCCTTTTTCAACCAATCCAATAGAACATTTGAAAGGATCCGCCCACCAAAAATTTGGCTCAAACGGAGGTCGTTTTCGTGGTAAAAATCACCATTTACGAAATTTTCCGATTCCCCAACCGTACACGCATTTTTGCACTCCCGGGCACTAGTAGCCAAATACCCTCCTTTTTCAACCAATCCAATAGAACATTTGAAAGGATCCGCCCACCAAAAATTTGGCTCAAACGGAGGTCGTTTTCGTGGTGAAAATCACCATTTACAAAATTTCCCGATTCCCCAAAGGGGGTACCTCACGCATTTTTGGGCTCCCGGGCACTAGTATCCAAATATCCTCCTTTTTTCAACCAATCTAATAAAAGGATCCATCCACCAAAAATTTAGCTCAAACGGAGGTCGTTTTTCATGGTGAAAATCACCATTTACGAAATCTCCCGATTCCCCAAAGGGGGGTAGTGCACGCATTTTTGGGCTCCCGGGCACTCGTAGTCAAATACCCTGCCTTTTTTAACAAATCCAATAGAACATTTGAAAGGATCCGCCTACCAAATATTTGCCTCAAACGGAGGTCATTTTCATGGTGAAAATGACCATTTACGAAATTTCCAGATTCCCCAAAGGGGTAGCACACGCATTTTTGGTCTCCCGAGAACTAGTAGCCAAATACCCTCCTTTTTTCAACCAATCCAATAGAACATTTGAAAGGATCCGCCCACCAAAAATTTGGCTCAAACGGAGGTCGTTTTCACGGTGAAAATCACCATTTACGAAATTTCTCGATTCCCCAAAGGGGTAGCTCACGCATTTTTGGGCTCCCGAGCACTATTAGCCAAATACCCTCCTTTTTTCAACCAATCCAATATAACATTTGAAAGGATCCTCCAACCAAAAATTTGGCTCAAACGGAGGTCATTTTGATTGTGAAAATCACCATTTACGAAATTTCCCGATTCGCCAAAGGGGTAGTAGTACACGCATTTTTAGGCTCCCGGGCACTCGTAGCCAAATACCCTCTTTTTTTCAACCAATCCAATAGAACATTTAAAGGATCCGCCCACCAAAAATTTGGCTCAAACGGAGGTCGTTTTCATGGTGAAAATGACCATTTACGAACATTCTCGATTCCCCAAAAGGGGTAGCACACGCATTTTTGGTCTCCCGGAAACTAGTAGCCAAATACCCTCCTTTTTTCATCCAATCCAATAGAACATTTGAAAGGATAAGCCCGCCAAATATTTGGCTTAAACGGAGGTCGTTTTCATGGATAAAATCACCATTTTCGAAATTTCCCGATTTTCCGAAGGGGGTAGAACACGCATTTTTAGGCTCCCAGGCACTCGTAGCCAAATGCCTTCCTTTTTCAACCAATCCAATAGAAAATTTGAAAGGATCCGCCCACCAAAAATTTGGCTCAAACGGAGGTCGTTTTCATGGTGAAAATCACCATTTACGAAATTTTCCGATTCCCCAACCGTACACGCATTTTTGCACTCCCGGGCACTATTAGCCAAATACCCTCCTTTATTCAACCAATCCAATAGAACATTTGAAAGGATCCGCCCACCAAAAATTTGGCTCAAAAGGAGGTCGTTTTCGTGGTGAAAATCACCATTTACAAAATTTCCCGATTCCCCAAAGGGGGTACCTCACGCATTTTTGGGCTCCCGGGCACTAGTATCCAAATATCCTCCTTTTTTCAACCAATCTAATAAAAGGATCCGTCCACCAAAAATTTAGCTCAAACGGAGGTCGTTTTTCATGGTGAAAATCACCATTTACGAAATCTCCCGATTCCCCAAACGGGGGTAGAGCACGCATTTTTGGGCTCCCGGGCACTCGTAGTCAAATACCCTGCCTTTTTTAACAAATCCAATAGAACATTTGAACGGATCCGCCCACAAAATATTTGCCTCAAATGGAGTGAAAATGACCATTTACGAAATTTCCCGATTCCCCAAAGGGGGTAGCACACGCATTTTTGGTCTCCCGGGAACTAGTAGCCAAATACCCTCCTTTTTTCAACCAATCCAATATAACATTTGAAAGGATCCTCCAACCAAAAATTTGGCTCAAACGGAGGTCATTTTGATGGTGAAAATCACCATTTACGAAATTTCCAGATTAGCCAAAGGGGTAGTAGTACACGCATTTTTAGGCTCCCGGGCACTCGTAGCCAAATACCCTCTTTTTTCAACCAATCCAATAGAACATTTGAAAGGATCCGCCCACCAAAAATTTGGCTCAAACGGAGGTCGTTTTCATGGTGAAAATGACCATTTACAAAATTTTCCGATTCCCCAAAGGGGGTAGTACACGCATTTTTGGGCTCCCGAGCACTAGTAGCCAAATACCCAACTTTTTTCAACCAATCCAATAGAACATTTGAAAGGATCAGCCCACCAAAAATTTGGCTCAAACGGAGGTTGTTTTCATGGTGAAAATCACCATTTACGAAATTTCCCGATTCCCCAAAGGGGGTAGTACACACAGTTTTGGGCTCTCGGGCACTAGTAGCAAAATACCATCCTTTTTTCAACCAATCTAATAGAACATTTGAAAGGATCCACACACCAAAAATTTGGCTCAAACGGAGGTCGTTTTCATGGTGAAAATCACCATTTTCGAAATTCCCCGATTCCCCAAAGGGGGTAGCACACGCATTTTTGGGCTCCCGGGAACTAGTAGCCAAATTACTTCCTTTTTTCAACCAATCCAATAGAAAATTTGAAATAATCCGCCCACCAAAAATTTGGCTCAAACGAAGGTCGTTTTCATGGTGAAAATGACCATTTACGAAATTTCCCGATTCCTCAAAGGGGGTAGCACAAGTATTTTTGCGCTCCCGGGCACTAGTAGCCAAATACCCTCCTTTTTTCAACCAATCCAATAGAACATTTGAAAGGATCCGCCCACCAAAAATTGGCTCAAACAGAGATCGTTTTCATGGTGAAAATCACCATTTACGAAATTTCTCGATTCCCCAAAGGTGTACACGCATTTTTGGGCTCCTAGCACTAGAAACCAACTACCCTCCTTTTTTCAACTAATCCAATAGAACATTTGAAAGGATCCGCCCACCAAAAAATTGGCTCAAACAAAGGTCGTTTTCATGGTGAAAATCACCATTTACGAAATTTCCCGATTCCCCAAAGGGGTAGCTCACGCATTTTTGGGCTCCCAGGCAATAGTAGTCAAATACCCTCCTTTTTTCAACCAATTCAATAAAAGGATCCGCCCACCAAAAATTTGGCTAAAACGGAGGTCATTTTCGTGGTGAATATCACCATTTACGAAATTTCCCGATTCCCCAAAGGGGGTAGTACACGCATTTTTGGGCTCCCGGGCACTCTTAGCCAAATAACCTCCTTTTTTCAAAAAATCCAATAGAACATTTTAAAGGATCCTCCCACCAAAAATTTGGCTCAAACGGAGGTCGTTTTCATGGTGAAAATCACCATTTACGAAATTTCCCGATTCCCGAAAGGGGGTAGCTCACGCATTTTTGGGCTCCCGAGCACTAGTAGCCAAATACCCTCCATTTTTCAACCAACCCAATACAACATTTGAAAGGATCATCCCACCAAAAATTTGGCTCAAACGGAGGTCGTTTCATGGTTAAAATGACATTTACGAAATTTCCTGATTCCCCAAAGGGGTAGTACACGCATTTTTGGGCTCTCGGGCAATAGTAGCCAAATACCCTCCTTTTTTCAGCCAATCCAATAGAACCTTTAAAGGATCCTCCCACCAAAAATTTTGCTCAAACGGTGGTCATTTTCATGGGGAAAATCACCATTTTCGAAATTTTCTGATTCCCAAAAGGGGGTAGCACACGAATTTTTGGGATCCCAGGAACTAGTAGCCAAAATCCCTCCTTTTTTCAACCAATCCAATAGAAAATTTGAAATGATCCGCCCACCAAAAATTTGGCTCAAACGGTGGTCATTTTCGGAACTAGTGGCCAAATACCATCCTTTTTTCAACCAATCCAATAGATCATTTGTAAGGATCCGCGCACCAAAAATTTGGCTCAAACGGAGTTCGTTTTGTTGGTGTAATGCCCTAGGCTTTAGTTATGTTTAACTGAAAACCGTTATGTATCATCTTTATCGTTTATATTTATTATTTGATTATTATATAGTTTGCATATTTATTGTAATAATCTCCGTCCCTAATTATTAAGAGAATAATTAGTATAATTGTCAATGAATAATCATATGATGATTATATGCATAGAGATGCACATTGAAATTATGGGTACTTGTTAGAGAACAAGTGACTGGACTTGACCCGTATGAGATTTATGTCATGGTCAAATGTCATAATTAAATCTCATATGGTCACTTCATTTAGTCCACTAGACTGAGATTATCATGACCTTACATATGATGAAAGTTATGTTTGATTTTAGTCAAACGGTATCTTAACACGATATCTATAAAGGCTATCTTTGGCATGATCGGATTCATGATGGGAAGGATGATAAGTCAAGATGGAATTTGTCCCTCGAAAGAGAGATGTTTTGCTTGGGCCCCTCGATGAGTGATAATGATAAAAGCGTGTGGCCACACCCCAATATGATTGGACTATCATTATACTCAAGATCGAGAAAGCATTGAACAAATACAAGTTGACGTGGACCATGACTTGTGTTCAATATAACATCGTGAGACAAAGGGATAAATGGAAGTGTACCATTGGAAACGTGAACTCTTACGTTGTGTTATTTGGGTAGACATAATGGCTTGCTAGAGTCCGCTTATGTCTTATGAGGGTCGATATGATCGGACTCATTGCCAACATAATACAATCCTATTGGGTCACACACAAATAGAATGAGTTGGTTGAACCAAGGGAGAATGATTGAGAGTTTACGTATTTGGCAACTTATGTCACGCGACATAACTAGCCATGGCTACTTATGTCACGCGACATAACTAGCCCTACGCGTTTTTGACACTGTTCTCCTAATTCGATTAGGAAACATATTTACACTAAAGTAGTATAAATATGTGAGGTCTGTCAACCCTAAGGTCTGGCCGAAATTTTTCAAGGGAAAATCATAATCAAAAGTACTCTCAATATTCTTCCATAAGTTTTAGGAATCTAGCAATTCCCAACCCGAGAATTGTTCTCGACATTCATATTTGTGTGGATTACCAAAAGAGGGTCTTAGTTTTGTTCAAACAAATCAAAGACCTAGAGTTCAAATCTGAAGATCCAAAGGAGTTGAAGATTCGAAGATTTGAAGATCAAAAGTTTGTGATTACGAATCACATAATTATCCGTTCGATAGCTCAAGACCGGAAAGCAATTTAGGTTGGTAAATTCTATCTCATAGCAAATTCAATTTAATCGTATAGAACGGATCTTAGGACTTGGGTTTTGTGTTAATTTGATGCTTAATTCCGCTGCGCATGGACCCATAAAACCCAACAGTGGTATCAGAGCCCCGTTCGTATGGTTAAGTTTGAATTAACATGCTAGAATGATTATATAAATTGTTTATATGTTCGTTGCATGTTTTTGTATGCGATAGAATTTTGATTGTTTATGTGAAACAATGTGAAAATCGTTTTCGAATTATGTTGAATTAAATCTGTAAAAGGGTTGTTTTATATGATTTAATTGCATGTAATCTGAATTGATTGAAACTGAAATCCTGCGAACTGGCTACCTATGTCGTGCGACATAGTAGGCCACAGGAGGAAATCTGGTAATCTGGCCAGTTATGTCACGCGACATAACTAGCCACTGGCTAGTTATGTCACGCGACATAATAAGCCAAATCTGGGCAGAATCAGTTTGTTTAATTTTTCTGCTAATCTATGATTGTGTTTGCAATCTGAGATGTTTTATGTCTTAATCTGGATGCTATAAATTTCTGGAAATAAAATTTATAGGGCTATGCTAGATTAATTCATTGTTTATGATGCATTAATTAATTCAAATGTGTTTTATTAATTGTTGCGATGCATGAATTAATTGTTCTTATGCATGTTAAGAATTTTATTAGATGTTTAGTTGAAACATTGATTTATAGTTTCCTAATATGTTTAGATTTAGACATTGTAAATTTTGGATTTTATGATTGTTTATGGAAACAAGTCATAATTACGCGAAATTTTAAAAGGAAACTAATTGTTTATAAAAGGTAGTGATTATGTTGCCAAATCAGAGTTGATTTCTAATTGTGCATGACTAGGAGAGTTCTGTCTAAGGAAGAGTTGGTACTTAAGTAGTCCTTGTGGCTCACCTATCTTCACGGGAACTTACCCGGTGCATGATTATGACTATCTTTGCTGATATGCTTATAATCTACCTTAAAGAACCTTCATTTAACTTTTAAGTTCTTTATGCCAATCCATGATTTAAACACTTGAGACCACTCGGATAGTTTTGGGTGGGCTTGCCATAGCAAGGTGCTTTGATTCTATTCCGTTTGCAAGCAAGATGAGGAAATGGTGGTTCCTATACGTTTAAAGTGGATGAACTTAATTGGGTTATCAAAATGGTTTTGGACCCAAGGCATAAGATGAGATTAAAATATGCTTAGACATATGATGTCTTAATTAAATCTCATAAAAGATCCTAATTAGTTTAATCTTGAGCGGTGCGCCATAGCATACTTGAGATTAAATTAAAGTTGGATCTTAGTCCTAAGAGTCATATACGATATGATTGATGTTTTCTACCTAATTAGTTTAATCTTGAGCGGTGCGCCATAGCGTACTTGAGATTAAATTAAAGTTGGATCTTAGCCCATTAAATGCATATTATGCTTATTTGCATTGGAAGGTGTATGATTTAGTGGGAGTATTTGTAAAATACATTATTTGCTCTTAAATAATAAATGTGTTGATATTGATATGTGTTCATATGATTTGTATATTTTGTTGTAGAAATAGTATTACATAATGATAATTGCGATTCGTCCTTATGAAGGACAAAGTTCGAAAGGAACAATACAAATAATTTTGATTGGATCAAAAGCCTAAAGAATGGTTCTTAGGTAAATTTGTACGTTCATTACGAATCCGTTCCTATTGAACCTATTGCAAATGTTGCAAAGGGCAAATAAGGAAGCAACATTAGAAACATAGTGATGATTCTGACAATATTGCTTGCCTTGTATTTGCCACCATGTTTAAAGGCTCTTATGAAGAACCTTGAGCACATGATAACTATTCTTTTGTTCTAGCATAATGCAAAAGGGAAATATTCCAAGTGCAAGCTAGGCAAAAGATATATGTTGTGGTGAAGGCTCTTAATTCATATGATGAAAGAAGGAGCAATCCGCAAATTGTGTTAATAGTTGACACAATAAAAGGGTTCATAAAGGAAGAAAAAGAAGGTAAAGCAAAAGTTGCTAAACCTAGGACAAAAGTTGTCAAAGCCGAAGAGGCTAAACCCAAAATGTCTCAAAAGGATGCAGTTTGCTACCAATGCAATAAGATTGGTCATTGGAAGCAAAGTTGCAAGGCTTATTAGGAAGGCCTAAAAGGTGAAGAAGGGCAGTATGATTGCTACTACTTCAAGTATCTATATGATAAATATTTTCCTTTCGACTTCTTTTTCTTGGGTATATGATACCGGATTGGATCCCACATTTGTTTAAATGTGCAAGGAATAAAGAATAGAAAGCTACTCAAATAAGGTAAATTAAACCTATGCGTAAGAATGGAGCAAGAGTTGCTACATTAACCATAGGGACTTATGAAGTCACTTTACCTTGTGAAGTAGTACTTGTTTTGAACAAGTATGACTACGTTCCGGATTTGAGTAGGAATATTATTTCCGTTTCTTAAATGGATAATGAAGAATATAATTTTCTTATTTTCAATAAGAAGTTTTATATTTATTTAATAATATGCCTTATTGTAATGCATATGTCATTAAATGGTCTTCATATCCTTGATGATGAGAAACAAAATAATATTGAAGATATCTATAATATAAATGGGAAATCTAAACCGAACAATATGAACAAAGCGTTCATATGGCATTGCCGGCTTGGTCAAATAAATAAGAAACATATATCTAAACTCCATTAACATGGACTTTTAGACTCATATGACCATAAATCATTTGAGGAATGTGGATCTTATTTATTGGGATTATCGACAGACCACCCTACACTAAGAGTAGTGGGAGGGCGAGTGACTTATTGGTCATTATACATGAGATGTATGTGGACCATTAAGTAGCATTGCTAGGGGAAGACTTCGGTATTTCATCACATTTCACTAAAGACTTATCTAGATATGACTATGTCTATCTGATGAAGTCCAAAGGTGAATCGTTTGAGATGTTTCGAACATTTCAAGATGAAGTGCAAAACAAACTTGGCAAAACTATTAAGTACTTCGATTAGATCGAGGTGGTGAATATTTGAGCCAAGAGTTTGACAATCATCTCAAAACTATGAAATCGTTTCAAAGTTGACTCCACAGAACATCACATTGTATGGTGTGTCTACAGGAGGAAGTGAACCTTGTAGGACATGGTTCATTCGATGATGTGTCAAGTTGACTTTCCTAATTCCTTTTGAGGATATGCATTAGAAATAATGCGGTTACACTGAATTGAGTTCTTACTAAATCGGTTCCTAAGGCCCCACATGAGATGTGGCATGGAAGAAAATTTAGTTTGTCTTTCATGAAGATTTGGGGTTGCGAATCTTATGTAAAGAGACTTGTCTCTTATAAGTTAGCACCAAATTTGACAAAGGTTATTTTCGGAAATTAATCTTACAACCGCAAAGAGAACAAAATGTTTGTTGCTCTATACGATTCGTTTCTTGAGAAATAGTTTTTCAATAAAGAATCTAATGGGAGTAAAATTAATCTTGAAAAGAGTTCAAGAACACGAAAATGACATGGATTCAAGAGTAGAGACGGAACCAAGTTCACAAAGGAGTTGTGGAACCGGTTCAAGATGCACAAGTCCATCGTAGATCGGATAGGTTACGATCCAAACTCAAGAAATAATGATTTCTCGTTTCGGAAAGTAATAAAGTGGAAGTCATTGAGAATGACAATCCTACTTCCTATCTTGAGACGATGTCCACTCCTAATTTGGATAAATGGTTAGGAACCATGGAATCCGAATTACAATCCATGTTTGACAATCAAGTTTGGAACTTGATTGGGCTACCTGAAGGTGTAAAAACTAATGGGATGCAAGAAGGTCTTCAAGACCGACATGGATGGAAAGGTGTGTACTTTCATGACTAAGGATTGTAACAAAGGGATTTAGGCAAATTCATAGTATTGACTATGTTGAAACCTTTTCGCCGATTACAATGTCGAAGTCTGTTAGAATTTCAATTGCCATTATCGCATATTGTGACTATGTGATATGACAAATGGATGTCAAACGACTTTCTTTAAATGGAAAGATTATTAAGGATGTGTAGAGTACACAACCAGAATAGTTTGTCGATCCAAGAAACTCTAATAGAGTATGCATGTTGCAAAGATCCATGAGATGGGTTGAAGCAAGCTTAAAGGAATTGGAATCTTCGTTTTGATGAATTGGTCAAAGAGTTTGACTTTATCAAGTACGAAGATGAACCTTGTGTATGCATGAAATTCAGTGGGAGCATGGTATTATTTCTATTGTTTATTACAATGATATCTTACTCATTGGAAAAACAAGTTCCGACACTTAAGACTGTTAAGTCTTGGTCAAGGAAAGGTTTCTCAATGAAAGATATGGGTGAAGCCTCTTACATCCTTGGCATCAAGATCTATAAAGATGGATCTAGAAGGATAAATTGGTTTGAGTCAAAGTGTTCACATTGACAAGATTCTTAGAAGAGTCTAAGAAGAGTAGCTTGTCAATGGATCATGGTACTTCTCTTAGCAATACTCATTGTCTTATGACAACTGATGAGCAAAAGGAAAATGAATGAAGTTCCATATGCTTCGGCATTTGGATCTGTCATGTATGCCATGATTTGTACTAGATCCGACGTCTCATATGCTCTAAGCATGATGAGTCGATACCAATCTGATCCTGATATAAACCATTGGATGGGAGTCAAGATGATCCTTAAGTACTTAAGAAGAACTAAGGATATGTTCTTGGTATTTGAAAGATTGGAAGTTAATCTTGTTGTAAGGGTTACATAGGTGCTAGCTTCCAAACTAACAAAGTTAATTTTAAATCGCAATTAGGATTTGTGTTTATGCTTATTAGAGGTACAGTTCTGATTGGAAGAGTTCCAAACAGAAATTATAGCCTATTCTACTACTAAGGCCAAATTTTAGCAACATATGATGAGGCTAAAAAAGGCAGTTTGGATCAAAAGTTCATTAGTGTTTTGGAAATGTTCCAAGTATCACTAATCGGTGAAACTTTTGTTATGACAAATAGTGGTGCCACTTGTGCAAACAATGGAATCAAGGTCACAACAGCGATCCAAACACTCACTTAGACGTTCTTCGAGAAATTCATGAAGAATGAGAAGACGTTAAAATATACAAAGTATCAACCAATGATGACATAAGGGATTCACTTACAAAGACCCTCGCACAGGCGGAAGCATGATGGTCATGTTAGATCCATGAGTATTCGATACATAAATGGAGCCTAGTGCAAGTGGGAGACTGTTGGTGTAATGCCCTAGGCTTTAGTTATGTTTAACTGAAAACCGTTATGTATCATCTTTATCGTTTATATTTATTATTTGATTATTATATAGTTTGCATATTTATTGTAATAATCTCCGTCCCTAATTATTAAGAGAATAATTAGTATAATTGTCAATGAATAATCATATGATGATTATATGCATAGAGATGCACATTGAAATTATGGGTACTTGTTAGAGAACAAGTGACTGGACTTGACCCGTATGAGATTTATGTCATGGTCAAATGTCATAATTAAATCTCATATGGTCACTTCATTTAGTCCCTAGACACGAGATTATCATGACCTTACATATGATGAAAGTTATGTTTGATTTTAGTCAAACGGTATCTTAACACGATATCTATAAAGGCTATCTTTGGCATGATCGGATTCATGATGGGAAGGATGATAAGTCAAGATGAAATTTGTCCCTCGAAAGAGAGATGTTTTGCTTGGGCCCCTCGATGAGTGATAATGATAAAAGCGTGTGGCCACACCCCAATATGATTGGACTATCATTATACTCAAGATCGAGAAAGCATTGAACAAATACAAGTTGACGTGGACCATGACTTGTGTTCAATATAACATCGTGAGACAAAGGGAAAAATGGAAGTGTACCATTGGAAACGTGAACTCTTACGTTGTGTTATTTGGGTAGACATAATGGCTTGCTAGAGTCCGCTTATGTCTTATGAGGGTCGATATGATCGGACTCATTGCCAACATAATACAATCCTATTGGGTCACACACAAATAGAATGAGTTGGTTGAACCAAGGGAAGAATGATTGAGAGTTTCTGTATTTGGCAACTTATGTCACGCGACATAACTGGCCCACTGGCTAGTTATGTCACGCGACATAACTAGCCACTGGCTACTTATGTCACGCGACATAACTAGCCACAGACGCGTTTTTGACAGCCTGTTCTCCTAATTCGATTAGGAAACATATTTACACTAAAGTAGTATAAATATGTGAGGTCTGTCAACCCTAAGGTCTGGCCGAAATTTTCAAGGGAAAATCATAACAAAATACTCTCAATATTCTTCCATAAGTTTTAGGAATCTAGCAATTCCCAACCCGAGAATTGTTCTCGACATTCATATTTGTGTGGATTACCAAAAGAGGGTCTTAGTTTTGTTCAAACAAATCAAAGACCTAGAGTTCAAATCTGAAGATCCAAAGGAGTTGAAGATTCGAAGATTTGAAGATCAAAAGTTTGTGATTACGAATCACATAATTATCCGTTCGATAGCTCAAGACCGGAAAGCAATTTAGGTTGGTAAATTCTATCTCATAGCAATTCAATTTAATCGTATAGAACGGATCTTAGGACTTGGGTTTTGTGTTAATTTGATGCTTAATTCCGCTGCGCATGGACCCATAAAACCCAACAGTGGTATCAGAGCCCCGTTCGTATGGTTAAGTTTGAATTAACATGCTAGAATGATTATATAAATTGTTTATATGTTCGTTGCATGTTTTTGTATGCGATAGAATTTTGATTGTTTATGTGAAACAATGTGAAAATCGTTTTCGAATTATGTTGAATTAAATCTGTAAAAGGGTTGTTTTATATGATTTAATTGCATGTAATCTGAATTGATTGAAATCTGGAAATCCTGCAGTTGGCTACCTATGTCGTGCGACATAGTAGGCCACAGGAGGAAATACAGTAATACGGCTAGTTATGTCACGCGACATAACTAGCCACTGGCTAGTTATGTCACGCGACATAATAAGCCAAATCTGGGCAGAATCGGTTTGTTTAATTTTTCTGCTAATCTATGATTGTGTTTGCAATCTGAGATGTTTTATGCCTTAATCTGGATGCTATAAATTTCTGGAAATAAAATTTATAGGGCTATGCTAGATTAATTCATTGTTTATGATGCATACTTAATTAATTCAAATGTGTTTTATTAATTGTTGCGATGCATGAATTAATTGTTCTTAAGTGTTAAGAATTTTATTAGATGTTTAGTTGAAACATTGATTTATAGTTTCCTAATATGTTTAGATTTAGACATTGTAAATTTTGGATTTTATGATTGTTTATGGAAACAAGTCATAATTACGCGAAATTTTAAAAGGAAACTAATTGTTTATAAAAGGTAGTGATTATGTTGCCAAATCAGAGTTGATTTCTAATTGTGCATGACTAGGAGAGTTCTGTCTAAGGAAGAGTTGGTACTTAAGTAGTCCTTGTGGCTCACCTATCTTCCTGGGAACTTACCTGGTGCATGATTATGACTATCTTTGCTGATATGCTTATAATCTACCTTAAAGAACCTTCATTTAACTTTTAAGTTCTTTATGCCAATCCATGATTTAAACACTTGAGACCACTCGGATAGTTTTGGGTGGGCTTGCCATAGCAAGGTGCTTTGATTCTATTCCGTTTGCAAGCAAGATGAGGAAATGGTGGTTCCTATACGTTTAAAGTGGATGAACTTAATTGGGTTATCAAAATGGTTTTGGACCCAAGGCATAAGATGAGATTAAAATATGCTTAGACATATGATGTCTTAATTAAATCTCATAAAAGATCCTAATTAGTTTAATCTTGAGCGGTGCTCCATAGCATACTTGAGATTAAATTAAAGTTGGATCTTAGTCCTAAGAGTCATATACGATATGATTGATGTTTTCTACCTAATTAGTTTAATCTTGAGCGGTGCGCCATAGCGTACTTGAGATTAAATTAAAGTTGGATCTTAGCCCATTAAATGCATATTACGCTTATTTGCATTGGAAGGTGTATGATTTAGTGGGAGTATTTGTAAAATACATTATTTGCTCTTAAATAATAAATGTGTTGATATTGATATGTGTTCATATGATTTGTATATTTTGTTGTAGAAATAGTATTACATAATGATAATTGCGATTCGTCCTTATGAAGGACAAAGTTCGAAAGGAACAATACATAATGTGTACGTTCTTGACGAATCCGTTCCTACTGAACCCATTGCAAATGTTGCAAAGGGCAAATAAGGAAGCAACATTAGAAACATAGTGATGATTCTGACAATATTGCTTGCCTTGTATTTGTCACCATGTTTAAAGGCTCTTATGAAGAACCTTGAGCACATGATAACTATTCTTTTGTTCTAGCATAATGCAAAAGGGAAATATTCCAAGTGCAAGCTAGGCAAAAGATATATGTTGTGGTGAAGGCTCTTAATTCATATGATGAAAGAAGGAGCAATCCGCAAATTGTGTTAATAGTTGACACAATAAAAGGGTTCATAAAGGAAGAAAAAGAAGGTAAAGCAAAAGTTGCTAAACCTAGGACAAAAGTTGTCAAAGCCGAAGAGGCTAAACCCAAAGTGTCTCAAAAGGATGCAGTTTGCTACCAATGCAATAAGATTGGTCATTGGAAGCAAAGTTGCAAGGCTTATTAGGAAGGCCTAAAAGGTGAAGAAGGGCAGTATGATTGCTACTACTTCAAGTATCTATATGATAAATATTTTCCTTTCGACTTCTTTTTCTTGGGTATATGATACCGGATTGGATCCCACATTTGTTTAAATGTGCAAGGAATAAAGAATAGAAAGCTACTCAAATAAGGTAAATTAAACCTATGCGTAAGAATGGAGCAAGAGTTGCTACATTAACCATAGGGACTTATGAAGTCACTTTACCTTGTGAAGTAGTACTTGTTTTGAACAAGTATGACTACGTTCCGGATTTGAGTAGGAATATTATTTCCGTTTCTTAAATGGATAATGAAGAATATAATTTTCTTATTTTCAATAAGAAGTTTTATATTTATTTAATAATATGCCTTATTGTAATGCATATGTCATTAAATGGTCTTCATATCCTTGATGATGAGAAACAAAATAATATTGAAGATATCTATAATATAAATGGGAAATCTAAACCGAACAATATGAACAAAGCGTTCATATGGCATTGCCGGCTTGGTCAAATAAATAAGAAACATATATCTAAACTCCATTAACATGGACTTTTAGACTCATATGACCATAAATCATTTGAGGAATGTGGATCTTATTTATTGGGATTATCGACCAGACCACCCTACACTAAGAGTAGTGGGAGGGCTAGTGACTTATTGGTCATTATACATGAGATGTATGTGGACTGTTAAGTAGCATTGCTAGGGGAAGACTTCGGTATTTCATCACATTTCACTAAAGACTTATCTAGATATGACTATGTCTATCTGATGAAGTCCAAAGGTGAATCGTTTGAGATGTTTCGAACATTTCAAGATGAAGTGCAAAACAAACTTGGCAAAACTATTAAGTACTTTGATTAGATCGAGGTGGTGAATATTTGAGCCAAGAGTTTGACAATCATCTCAAAACTATGAAATCGTTTCAAAGTTGACTCCACCCGGAACATCACATTGTATGGTGTGTCTACAGGAGGAAGTGAACCTTGTAGGACATGGTTCATTCGATGATGTGTCAAGTTGACTTTCCTAATTCCTTTTGAGGATATGCATTAAAAATAATGCGGTTACACTGAATTGAGTTCTTACTAAATCGGTTCCTAAGGCCCCACATGAGATGTGGCATGGAAGAAAATTTAGTTTGTCTTTCATGAAGATTTGGGGTTGCGAATCTTATGTAAAGAGACTTGTCTCTTATAAGTTAGCACCAAATTTGACAAAGGTTATTTTCGGAAATTAATCTTACAACCGCAAAGAGAACAAAATGTTTGTTGCTCTATACGATTCGTTTCTTGAGAAATAGTTTTTCAATAAAGAATCTAATGGGAGTAAAATTAATCTTGAAAAGAGTTCAAGAACCTGAAAATGACATGGATTCAAGAGTAGAGACGGAACCAAGTTCACAAAGGAGTTGTGGAACCAGTTCAAGATGCACAAGTCCATCGTAGATCGGATAGGTTACGATCCAAACTCAAGAAATAATGATTTCTCGTTTCGGAAAGTAATAAAGTGGAAGTCATTGAGAATGACAATCCTACTTCCTATCTTGAGACGATGTCCACTCCTAATTTGGATAAATGGTTAGGAACCATGGAATCCGAATTACAATCCATGTTTGACAATCAAGTTTGGAACTTGATTGGGCTACCTGAAGGTGTAAAAACTAATGGGATGCAAGAAGGTCTTCAAGACCGACATGGATGGAAAGGTGTGTACTTTCATGACTAAGGATTGTAACAAAGGGATTTAGGCAAATTCATAGTATTGACTATGTTGAAACCTTTTTCGCCAGTTACAATGTCGAAGTCTGTTAGAATTTCAATTGCCATTATCGCATATTGTGACTATGTGATATGACAAATGGATGTCAAACGACTTTCTTTAAATGGAAAGATTATTAAGGATGTGTAGAGTACACAACCAGAATAGTTTGTCGATCCAAGAAACTCTAATAGAGTATGCATGTTGCAAAGATCCATGAGATGGGTTGAAGCAAGCTTAAAGGAATTGGAATCTTCGTTTTGATGAATTGGTCAAAGAGTTTGACTTTATCAAGTACGAAGATGAACCTTGTGTATGCATGAAATTCAGTGGGAGCATGGTATTATTTCTATTGTTTATTACAATGATATCTTACTCATTGGAAAAACAAGTTCCGACACTTAAGACTGTTAAGTCTTGGTCAAGGAAAGGTTTCTCAATGAAAGATATGGGTGAAGCCGCTTACATCCTTGGCATCAAGATCTATAAAGATGGATCTAGAAGGATAAATTGGTTTGAGTCAAAGTGTTCACATTGACAAGATTCTTAGAAGAGTCTAAGAAGAGTAGCTTGTCAATGGATCATGGTACTTCTCTTAGCAATACTCATTGTCTTATGACAACTGATGAGCAAAAGGAAAATGAATGAAGTTCCATATACTTCGGCATTTGGATCTGTCATGTATGCCATGATTTGTACTAGACCCGACGTCTCATATGCTCTAAGCATGATGAGTCGATACCAATCTGATCCTGATATAAACCATTGGATGGGAGTCAAGATGATCCTTAAGTACTTAAGAAGAACTAAGGATATGTTCTTGGTATTTGAAAGATTGGAAGTTAATCTTGTTGTAAGGGTTACATAGGTGCTAGCTTCCAAACTAACAAAGTTAATTTTAAATCGCAATTAGGATTTGTGTTTATGCTTATTAGAGGTACAGTTCTGATTGGAAGAGTTCCAAACAGAAAGTATAGCCTATTCTACTACTAAGGCCGAATTTTAGCAACATATGATGAGGCTAAAAAAGGCAGTTTGGATCAAAAGTTCATTAGTGTTTTGGAAATGTTCCAAGTATCACTAATCGGTGAAACTTTTGTTATGACAAATAGTGGTGCCACTTGTGCAAACAATGGAATCAAGGTCACAACAGCGATCCAAACACTCACTTAGACGTTCTTCGAGAAATTCATGAAGAATGAGAAGACGTTAAAATATACAAAGTATCAACCAATGATGACATAAGGGATTCACTTACAAAGACCCTCGCACAGGCGGAAGCATGATGGTCATGTTAGATCCATGAGTATTCGATACATAAATGGAGCCTAGTGCAAGTGGGAGACTGTTGGTGTAATGCCCTAGGCTTTAGTTATGTTTAACTGAAAACCGTTATGTATCATCTTTATCGTTTATATTTATTATTTGATTATTATATAGTTTGCATATTTATTGTAATAATCTCCGTCCCTAATTATTAAGAGAATAATTAGTATAATTGTCAATGAATAATCATATGATGATTATATGCATAGAGATGCACATTGAAATTATGGGTACTTGTTAGAGAACAAGTGACTGGACTTGACCCGTATGAGATTTATGTCATGGTCAAATGTCATAATTAAATCTCATATGGTCACTTCATTTAGTCCCTAGACCTGAGATTATCATGACCTTACATATGATGAAAGTTATGTTTGATTTTAGTCAAACGGTATCTTAACACGATATCTATAAAGGCTATCTTTGGCATGATCGGATTCATGATGGGAAGGATGATAAGTCAAGATGGAATTTGTCCCTCGAAAGAGAGATGTTTTGCTTGGGCCCCTCGATGAGTGATAATGATAAAAGCGTGTGGCCACACCCCAATATGATTGGACTATCATTATACTCAAGATCGAGAAAGCATTGAACAAATACAAGTTGACGTGGACCATGACTTGTGTTCAATATAACATCGTGAGACAAAGGGAAAAATGGAAGTGTACCATTGGAAACGTGAACTCTTACGTTGTGTTATTTGGGTAGACATAATGGCTTGCTAGAGTCCGCTTATGTCTTATGAGGGTCGATATGATCGGACTCATTGCCAACATAATACAATCCTATTGGGTCACACACAAATAGAATGAGTTGGTTGAACCAAGGGAAGAATGATTGAGAGTTTCTGTATTTGGCAACTTATGTCACGCGACATAACTAGCCACAGACGCGTTTTTGACAGCCTGTTCTCCTAATTCGATTAGGAAACATATTTACACTAAAGTAGTATAAATATGTGAGGTCTGTCAACCCTAAGGTCTGGCCGAAATTTTCAAGGGAAAATCATAACAAAATACTCTCAATATTCTTCCATAAGTTTTAGGAATCTAGCAATTCCCAACCCGAGAATTGTTCTCGACATTCATATTTGTGTGGATTACCAAAAGAGGGTCTTAGTTTTGTTCAAACAAATCAAAGACCTAGAGTTCAAATCTGAAGATCCAAAGGAGTTGAAGATTCGAAGATTTGAAGATCAAAAGTTTGTGATTACGAATCACATAATTATCCGTTCGATAGCTCAAGACCGGAAAGCAATTTAGGTTGGTAAATTCTATCTCATAGCAATTCAATTTAATCGTATAGAACGGATCTTAGGACTTGGGTTTTGTGTTAATTTGATGCTTAATTCCGCTGCGCATGGACCCATAAAACCCAACAGATAGTACACGCATTTTTGGGCTCTCGGGCACTAGTAGCCAAATACCATCCTTATTTCATCCAATCCAATAAAACATTTGAAAGGATAAGCCCACCAAAAATTTAGCTCAAACGGAGGTCGTTTTCATGGTGAAAATCACCATTTACGAAATTTCCCGATTCCCCAAAGGGGGTAGCACACGCATTTTTGTGCTCCCGGGCACTAGTAGCAAAAAACCCTCCATTTTTCAACCAATCCAATAGAATATTTGAAAGGATCCGCCCACCAAAAATTTTAAAGGCTCCCGGACACTCATAGCCAAATAACCTCCTTTTTTCAACTAATCCAATAGAACATTTGAAAGGATCCGCCCGCCAAAAATTTGGCTCAAACGGAGGTCGTTTTCATGGTGAAAATCACCATTTACGAAATTTCCCGATTCCCCAAAGGGGGCAGCTCACGCATTTTTGGGCTCCCGGGCAATAGTAGTCAAATACCCTCCTTTTTTCAACCAATCCAATAAAAGGATCCGCCCACCAGAAATTTGGCTCAAACATAGGTCGTTTTCGTGGTGAATATCACCACTTACAAAATTTCCCGATTCCCCAAAGTGGGTAGTACACGCATTTTTGGGCTCCCGGACACTCGTAGCCAAATACCCTCCTTTTTTCAAAAAATCCAATTGAACATTTTAAAGGATCCTCCCACCAAAAATTTGGCTCAAATGGAGATCGTTTTCATGGTGAAAATCACCATTTACGAAATTTCCCGATTCCCCAAAGGGGTAGCTCACGCATTTTTGGGCTCCCGGGCACTAGTAGCCAAATACCCTCCCTTTTTCAACCAATCCAATATAAAATTTGAAAGGATCCTCCCACCAAAAATTTGGCTCAAACGGATTTCGTTTCACGGTGAAAATCACAATTTACGAAATTTTCCGATTCTCCAAAAGGAGTACACGCATTTTTAGGCTCCTGGGCACTCGTGGCCAAATACCCTCCTTTTTCAACCAATCCAATAGAACATTTGAAAGGATCCGCCCGCCAAAAATTTGGCTCAAACGGAGGTCATTTTCATGGTGAAAATGACATTTATGAAATTTCCCGATTCCCCAAAGGAGTTTACAAAATTTCCCGATTCCCCAAAGGGGTATGTACACGCATTTTTGGGCTCCCGGGAACCAGTATCCAAATACCATCCTTTTTTCAACCAATCCAATAGAACATTTGAAAGGATCCGTGCACCAAAAATTTGGCTCAAACGAAGGTCGTTTTCATGGTGAAAATGACCATTTACGAAATTTCTCGATTCCCCAAAGGGGGTAGTACACGCATTTTGGGCTCTCGGGCACTAGTAGCCAAATACCATCCTTATTTCAAACAATCCAATAAAACATATGAAAGGATAAGCCCACCAAAAATTTAGCTCAAACGGAGGTCGTCTTCATGGTAAAAATCACTATTTACGAAATTTCCCGATTTCCCAAAGGGGGTAGTACACGCATTTTTGCGCTCCCGGGCACTAGTAGCCAAATACCCTCCTTTTTCAACCAATCCAATAGAAAATTTGAAAGGATCCGCCCACCAAAAATTTGGCTCAAACGGAGGTTGTTTTCATGGTGAAAATCACCATTTACGAAATTTCCCGATTCGCCAATTTTTAGGCTCCCGGGCACTCGTAGCCAAATACCCTCCTTTTTTCAACCAATCCAATAGAACATTTGAAAGGATACACCCACCAAAAATTTGGCTCAAACGGAGGTCGTTTTCATGGTGAAAATAACCATTTACGAAATTTCCCGATTCCCCAAAGGGGGTAGCTCACGCATTTTTGGGCTCCCGAGCACTAGTAGCCAAATACCCTCCTTTTTTCAACCAATCCAATAGAACATTTGAAAGGATCCGCCCACCAATAATTTGGCGCAAACGGAGGTCGTTTTCATGGTGAAAATGACCATTTACGAAATTTCCCGATTCCCCAAAGGGGGTAGCTCACGCATTTTTGGGCTCCCGGGCAATAGTAGTCAAATACCCTCCTTTTTTCAACCAATCCAATAAAAGGATCCGCCCACCAAAAACGGAGGTCATTTTCATAGTGAAAATCACCATTTAAGAAATTTCCTGATTCCCCAAAGGGGTAGCTCACGCATTTTTGGGCTCCCGGGCACTAGTAGCCAAATACCCTCCTTTTTTCAACCAATCCAATAGAACATTTGAAAGGATCCGCCCACCAAAAATTTGGCACAAACGGAGGTCGTTTTCATGGTGAAAATGACCATTTACGAAATTTCCCGATTTTCCAAAGGGGGTAGTACACGCATTTTTGGGCTCCCGGGCACTATTAGCCAAATACCCTCCTTTTTTCAACCAATCCAATAGAACATTTGAAAGGATCAGCCCACCAAAAATTTGGCTCAAACGGAGTTCATTTTCATGGTGAAAATGACCATTTACGAAATTTTCCGATTCCCCAAAGGGATAGTACACGCATTTTTGGGCTCTCCGACACTAGTAGCTAAATACCCTCCTTTTTTCAACCAATCCAATAGAACATTTGAAATTATCATCCCATCAAAAATTTGGCTCAAACGAAGGTCGTTTCCATGGTGAAAATCACCATTGACGAAATTTCCCGATTCCCCAAAGGGGGTAGTACACGCATTTTTGGGCTCCCGGGCACTAGTACCCAAATACCCTCCTTTTTTCAACCAATCCAATAGAACATTTGAAAGGATCATGTGAATACCCCTTTCCTATGAAGCGAAGGATAGGAAGTATCTTGGAATTATTTTTATTAACAAAAGGGAATATTCATAACGACATTTAAAATCATTAGAGTTGCCACGCCGTTTTAATTATAGCCAAAACAATGAGAAAAAGCATGTAAGTGGGTTCGGGGGTCAAATTAGAACATGAGAAGAATATCTAAGTTATCACTTCTATTGCCCGAATGATCGGTCTTTCTATCATGATGAGGTGTATGTAGTATGCAATGTGTTTTAGACCGGATCCGAAGATTGCCTACGTTCCTCTCAATGTGAGAAGCTCAGGTCAGCGTAGTTCGAGAATTTCGATGAGTGATGAGGTTGATATGGAAGGATCAGCGGTTTGATTGGATGTGGTTGGTTTCTCCTCATGTTCCACGACGGACATGGAAAGCGATTTGGTTTTCCCTTCAATCTCTTTAATATGATTTAATTTAAGCTCATAGACTCTAAGGTTTGCATACAAGTTACTTAACGACCAAGTATTCAAAACTTTGGAATCTTCTAGAGAGGTTGCTTTATTTACCCATCTAGAACCTAAAGCAGCTAGGAAAGTCATATTGATTTCCTTATCAGTTAAAGTCTTGCCAAGAGATCTACAAGCATTAACTACATCAACATAGCGGTCGTAGGTCTGACGCAAGGTTTTGTTGGATTTTCTGTTGAAGTTGTTGTAGGCTCTTTTAACAGCATATAATTTGTTCTCCTTGTACTCGTCATCACCTTCAAGGTAGCTCTCTATGGCATCCCACATCTGCTTTGCGGTTTTTAGATACATCACTTTTTGAAGGGTTGAAACGGGAAGGGTTCCAGAAAGGATGTGCCTTGCTTTACTATCTAAGGCAGCTAATCTTTTCTCTTCATCCGAACACTCGCCTTTTGGCTTCTTGACTTCTGGAGTTTCTTCATTGGTGGCTGCATCTGTATTGGCCTTCACGGGAACGAACGGGCCATTGATCACGCATTCCACCAGCATTTAATCAATAGCCTCCAATTGAATAAGCATTCGGCACTTCCAGATGTTGAAGTGGTCTTCGTCCAAAATTGGAATGTGTGAATAGTTAACAGATGTCATTGTCTTTGAGTTTGCCATATCGAATCGGCACACAAGCTATTAAGCTTGAAAAACAGTGGTTTTATAAATGTGTTTGCTCTGATACCACTTGTTGGTCCCAAAGGTGGCAACAAGGGTGAAAAACAGCTAGAGGGGGGTGAATAGCTGTTACAAATTTTTCGCCCGCTTTTGAAAACTTAACCTCTAGGCTTACAAAATCGCTTGCAGTTGATAAGAGACTGCAAGTTGAGTTGTAAAATGCACAGTGGAATATTAAAGTTATAGAGCGGTTTTAGAGGTGCGGTTTTGTAATGCGGTTTTCAGTGCAGTTCTTAAAACTGAAAAGTGAGGTTTGACAATGTTAACTCCAAACACAATTCACAACAATGGATAACTACAATTAAGATCAAACAGAGAAAAAGATAGATAGTTAATAAGCACAAGAAATAATAAATGCAGAAAAGTAAGAACACACGATTTGGAGTGATTCAATCGATAAACGATCTACGTCCACTACCAAGATGGTTAGTCTTGGATTTTCTAAGAGTTAGATTTTATATTGAGTATGAGAGAGATTACAAGTTACAAAGTATTCAAACTCAGATCTAAAATCTATTCTATGACGATCGAATCCTAGACTATAACCAGTGTATCTCAAATGATTAATCAATGTGATTACACAAGTAAGGTGCGTGTATGTATTCAAGATCAAGGCTCTTTGAATCTAAGAGATGTAGAGCACAATGATTCTTGATGTGTATAAGGCTTGATTTCTGGGCTGGGATATATTTCTCGAAGTAGAAGATGAAGATTCAAAAGACTAAGAATTTCTGGGCAGAGCTTCAGCTTCTATGAACTCACAGCAAATCAATTTCTCAAGCAATCTTCAAATGGTGAAGATTAGGGGTATTTATACCAAAGCACCAAAGAGTTAGCCATTGGACACAGCTATTGCAAGGACAGTACTGATGCTTTCCCATTTGTCCACAATATCCACTTTTGTCCTTTGGTACAGCAGTTGCAGGTAAAGCTGATCAGGCTCCAGCTACAAATAAGGTAGTTAGGACATCTGTCACCTTTTCAAGATCCTTGCAGATCTTCTCTGACATTGAGTCACGTGACAAGATATGGTGGTTGACATTTGATATTGCTAACGTGGATTCCAATGGTCAAATGTGGTTCACTTCAAGTCTTCAATCATTGGAGCGGTCTGGTATACAAGCGGTTGAGGAAGAGCGATTATACCAGGTGAGGTTGCAAAGTGCGGTCGAGATATTGGAACTTCACAAGTGCGGTTCACATATGCGGTTGCACTATAGTTGTTCAAAGGGGGTAGTTTCAACAAAGGAATTCCACAAGGAGGTTCAACACAAGCGATTGCTTGAGTGCGGTTTAAAATTTTTAAACTGCAATCCTCAAATCCAATGAGTCTTGTGTCAGTCTTCAAGCCTAATTTTAACCTATTCTATAAAATGGACTTAGCTAAAAAATTGAAGTCTAAGCTTCATTACATAGGGTCCTAAAGTCCTTAAAATAGACACGAGGTTATGGTATCAATCAAATCTTAAGTTAATTTAGGAGGGTTAAAACATGCATACCCAACACCAATCATAATAAGCATTATTGAGGACCCCTAATTTTAACTAGACCAAATAGATTTTTCTATGTATCTTAGGTTCCCTTTAGTGCTAGTGCCAGTGTTTTTACTTATGTATTTTTCTTAAAGAATGAAGACTTGAAGACCTTGAAGATTTTCCAAGTTAGTTGCTAGTTACCTGTTTTGCAAGTCATCTCAACCAGTTGACCTCTCTAACCAGTCATGACTACCTTAGCCGATCCCTATCAACCAGTTGAGTCAGTCAACCGGTCAGACTCCTCTGTTGCTGATCAGTCAAGCTTCATCAACAAGCTTCCCATCAGTTGAAGAGCATTTAATGTTCTCACCTACTCAGCACACAACTTAGCTGAAGTTGGTAGAACAGTTTGCTATGAAGACATTGTTGCACCTTGTCAGTAACTCAAAGAGGAATGTCAAAATTACCAGTACTAACAACTACCTCCTCTATCCAGTGGAAAAATCTTCATCAAATCTCAGGCATTTAATGCAGAAGATATTCTCATTAAATGCTTCTCAGTACAAGTCATCCTTTTAACCCCTTCAGAGACAGCAACTCTATTTTGAAGAACACTATAAATACCTTCATCAGAGCATTGAAGAGGGTTGGTGCATTGAAGATCTTTGAGAGTGAGTTTGTCAAGAACTGCAAGTGCAATCAAACATTAAAGTTCAAGGCATTCAATTCCAATATATTCACTAGATTATTTATTAGGACATACAATGTGCACACTCAATCAATTGTTGTAAGTTTTCCCCAACAAGACTATGTCAAGAACACATTGATTGATCACACCACACACCCAAGAGAAATCAGTTCAATTTGTGAACACATCTCTTGAAAACACTTGGTCAATCTTGTAGCATGATCCATTAGTGATCACTTTACTTTTGGCAGTCTTCAATCTTAAGGCTTGCAACTTGTATCAGTATATAATCATTACTAGTGCACTTTACACAAATCCAAGTTTTGACCAAACTTGGTAGAGGAAGTAGCAGTTATTTAACACTGTGAACCTCTTCAAACAACCGTGTATTTTTGTTTGTTTGCTTGCTCATTATTTCTTGTCCTTGTAACCTGTTGAACTCTATCAACCGGTTACAACCTTTGATTTCTATTAACTACTTGTTTTGTCTTTTCTATTGGAATATATATTGCATGAGATTTTAACTTACTTTCTTTGAAATTACATTTCCATAACCGATCACTTTATGTGAGTCAAACCAGTAATATTTTATCCGCTGTGCAACTGGTTTCCATCGGTTAGCTTGTGATAAGTTACTTGGACATTTTCTAAAGGTTTTAAAAAGAAGTTTAAAGAAATTTCAATCAGGTTATTCACTCCCCCCCTCTAGGCTGTTTTTCCTACCAATTGGGCCTAACAATGAATTTCACGCATTGGTGCAAAGTCGATGCCACCCCTTTTATTTGGTGCAACCAAGGTCGGCCCAAGATGGCGGTAAAGGTGATTGGGATGTCAATAACTTGGAAGTCCGTTGGCATCATCTATTTTCCGAACTAAAGATTCAAAGTGGCTACCCCTAAAATTGAGCGAGATGTTGAGTCGTAGGCTTTGATTGTCTGAATTGAAGGCTTTAAATTGGTCAGCTTGATCCCTAACAAATCCATCATTTTGGCAGGGAGGACGTTCATCACTACCAGAAACTGGTGTTTTAGCGACGGAATAAACAGCGACGGAAGCATTCCGTCGCTATTTAGCGACGGAAATTATGTTTTAGCGACGGAATAAATTTGGCGCCAAATTTAGCGACGGAATTAAATTCCGCCGCTGAATTCCGTCGCTAAAAAAGAATATTCGACGAATATTCGTTTTAGCGACGGAATTTCAGCGGCGGAATTTAATTCCGTCGCTAAATAATATCGACGACGGAATAATTCCGTCGCTGATAATTTATTTATTTTTTATTTTTTTTACGTTAACAGCGACGGAATTATTCCGTCGCTGATAATTTATTTTTTAAAAAAAAAAATTAGATTATCAGCGACGGAATAATTCCGTCGCTGATAATTTATATATTTTTTATTTTTTTTTAATTTATCAGCGACGAAATTATTCCGTCGCTGATAAATTATCAGCGACGGAATAATTCCGTCGCTGAATTTTTTTTTTTTAATTTTTCTTCTATATACTTTCATTTGTTTAGTTTTTTTTTCTATCTTTTTTTTCTATAACTTTTTCTAAAAAAAAACACTAATTAACAAAGGCTAAAATATTATTTCCTAGTCAATAAAAAATTAAAAAAAATAAAAAAATAAATATAGGGTAGTCCGTCCCTCTTTTGACTTTTCTTCTATATACTTTCATTTGTTTAGTTTTTTTCTATCTTTTTTATATAACTTTTTCTAAAAAAACCACTAATTAACAAAGGCTAAAATATTATTTTCTAGTCAATAAAAAATTTAAAAAAAATTAAAAAATAAATATAGGGTAGTCCGTCCCTCTTTTGACTTTTCTTCTATATGCCTTCATTTGTTTAGTTTTTTTCTATCTTTTTTTATATAACTTTTTCAAAAAAAAAAAACACTAATTAACAAAGGCTAAAATATTATTTTCTAGTTAATAAAAAATTTAAAAAAATTAAAAAAATAAATATAGGGTAGTCCGTCCCTCTTTTGACTTTTCTTCTATATGCCTTCATTTGTTTAGTTTTTTTCTATCTTTTTTTATATAACTTTTTCTAAAAAAAACCACTAATTAACAAAGGCTAAAATATTATTTTCTAGTCAATAAAAAATTTAAAAAAATTAAAAATTAAATATAGGGTAGTCCGTCCCTCTTTTGACTTTTCTTCTATATGCCTTCATTTGTTTAGTTTTTCTATCTTTTTTTATATAACTTTTTCTAAAAAAAAACACTAATTAACAAAGGCTAAAATATTATTTTCTAGTTAATAAAAAATTTAAAAAATAAAAAAATAAATATAGGGTAGTCCGTCCCTCTTTTGACTTTTCTTCTATATGCCTTCATTTGTTTAGTTTTTTTCTATCTTTTTATATAACTTTTTCTAAAAAAAAACACTAATTAACAAAGGCTAAAATATTATTTTCTAGTTAATAAAAAATTTAAAAAAATAAAAAATAAATATAGGGTAGTCCGTCCCTCTTTTGACTTTTCTTCTATATACCTTCATTTGTTTAGTTTTTTTCTATCTTTTTTTCTATAACTTTTTCTAAAAAAAAAACCACTAATAAACAAAGGCTAAAATATTATTTTCTAGTAAATAAAAATTTTTAAAAAATTAAAAAATAAATATAGGGTAGTCCGTCCCTCTTTTGACTTTTCTTCTATATGCCTTCATTTGTTTAGTTTTTTCTATCTTTTTTATATAACTTTTCTAAAAAAAAACACTAATTAACAAAGGCTAAAATATTATTTTCTAGTTAATAAAAAATTTAAAAAAAATTAAAAAATAAATATAGGGTAGTCCGTCCCTCTTTTGACTTTTCTTCTATATGCCTTCATTTGTTTAGTTTTTTTCTATCTTTTTTTATATAACTTTTTCTAAAAAAAAACACTAATTAACAAAGGCTAAAATATTATTTTCTAGTTAATAAAAAATTTGAAAAAAAATAAAAAAATAAATATAGGGTAGTCCGTCCCTCTTTTGACTTTTCTTCTATATACCTTCATTTGTTTAGTTTTTTTCTATCTTTTTTTCTATAACTTTTTCTAAAAAAAACCACTAATTAACAAAGGCTAAAATATTATTTTCTAGTCAATAAAAAATTTAAAAAAAATAAAAAAATAAATATAGGGTAGTCCGTCCCTCTTTTGACTTTTCTTCTATATACCTTCATTTGTTTAGTTTTTTTCTATCTTTTTTTCTATAACTTTTTCTAAAAAAAATCACTAATTAACAAAGGCTAAAATATTATTTTCTAGTTAATAAAAAATTTAAAAAAAAATTAAAAAATAAATATAGGGTAGTCCGTCCCTCTTTTGACTTTTCTTCTATATACCTTCATTTGTTTAGTTTTTTTCTATCTTTTTTATGTAACTTTTTCTAAAAAAACCACTAATTAACAAAGGCTAAAATATTATTTTCTAGTCAATAAAAAATTTAAAAAAATTAAAAAATAAATATAGGGTAGTCCGTCCCTCTTTTGACTTTTCTTCTATATGCCTTCATTTGTTTAGTTTTTTTCTATCTTTTTTTATATAACTTTTTCTAAAAAAAACCACTAATTAACAAAGGCTAAAATATTATTTTTTAGTCAATAAAAAATTTTAAAAAAATTAAAAAATAAATGTAGGGTAGTCCATCCCTCTTTTTGACTTTTCTTCTATATGCCTTCATTTGTTTAGTTTTTTTCTATCTTTTTTCTATAACTTTTTCTAAAAAAACACTAATTAACAAAGGCTAAAATATTATTTTCTAGTCAATAAAAAATTTAAAAAAATTAAAAAATAAATATAGGGTAGTCCGTCCCTCTTTTGACTTTTCTTCTATATGCCTTCATTTGTTTAGTTTTTTCTATCTTTTTTTATATAACTTTTTCGAAAAAAAACCACTAATTAACAAAGGCTAAAATATTATTTTCTAGTTAATAAAAAATTTTAAAATAATTAAAAAATAAATATAGGCTACCTCGTTTATTTTGGGTTTTAAGGAATGTGTCCCGATCTTGTGAAAATGGTATACGGCTACCTCGTTTATTTTTTTTTTATTTTTTTTCTATATTCTAAATGACATTTAAAGTTTTTTTCATCTTTATAACCTTCCTCAAAATCCAAATGGAAATTGAGTTACAAATATGTGCCATTATTTAGGGTTCTCGTGGTTTTATGTGTCCCGATCTTGTGAAAATGGTATACGGCTACCTCGTTTATTTTTTTTTAATTTTTTTCTACATTCTAAATGACATTTAAAGTGTTTTTCATCTTTATGACCTTCCTCAAAATCCAAATGGAAACTGAGTTACAAATATGTGCCATTATTTAGGGTTCTCAGGGTTTTGTGTCCCGATCTTGTGAAAATGGTATACGGCTACCTCGTTTATTTTTTTTTAATTTTTTTCTACATTCTAAATGACATTTAAAGTGTTTTTCATCTTTATAACCTTCCTCAAAATCCAAATGGAAATTGAGTTACAAATATGTGCCATTATTTAGGGTTCTCAGGGTTTTATGTGTCCCGATCTTGTGAAAATGGTATATGGCTATCTCGTTTATTTTTTTAAAATTTTTTTCTACATTATAAATGAAATTTAAAGTGTTTTTCATCTTTATGACTTTCCTCAAAATCCAAATGGAAATTGAGTTACAAATATGTGCCATTATTTAGGATTTTAAGGAATGTGTCCCGATCTTGTGAAAATGGTATACGGCTACCTCGTTTATTTTTTTTTAATTTTTTTCTACATTCTAAATGACATTTAAAGTGTTTTTCATCTCTATGACCTTCCTCAAAATCCAAATGGAAATTGAGTTACAAATTTTCACAAGGATTGATCCCCTAATCAATCTGAACCATTAATTATAAACATCCAATGGTCTAAATTCATTTTGCAAAAGTATGATACCCTTTGTTTTCATTGGCTTACAAACTTTCACATGGATTGATCCCCTAATCAATCTGAACCATTAATCTTAAATATCCAATGGTCTAAATTCATCAAAACAAAACCATTTCACAAACCATTTCACATTCTTAAATTCTTTTTATCTTTCAATTTATTTACTAACACACACACACACAGTCACACACACACACACACAGTCACACACACTCACACTTTCTCTCTCTCACACTCTGTTTCTCTCTCTACAATCCGGCGACCCTTCCAGATCCGGCGACCCTTCAGATCCGGCGTCGATGGATTTGGGGTAGAGCTCAACCGGTGAAATCAACTAGCCCGTTGAATGGGTTTGGAGAGAAGGGGAGCATTGATTTGGGTAAAGAAACCGGTGGTGGTCTTGGGTCGGAGGTTTGAGATTAGAGAGAACCCATTTGAAGGTCTCTGTTGTGGGTTGAAGGAGAGAGCGGAGAGGAGGACTGAAGGGGAAGCGGGCCGCCGGCGAACTGATTTTTGAACAGGGGAGAGGGCATCGCCATGGCTGGGGAAGAGAAGAGGAACGGTGGAGGTGAGGGAGCTCCGGCCGATTAGAGAGTGAATGAGAAAGAAGGCCTTTACGGTTGTTGTTGGAGGTGGGTTTAGAGAGGAAGAGGGTTGGCGAATGGTTTATAGAGGTAGATTAAATCGGTGAAGGGATTTTGGGGACGATGGAGAAGAAGGAAATTTAGGGGGAGATAGGGATTGGTGTTGTTTTGATTGGGGAGATTGAGTCGCCGGTGAGTGGTGATTGTGAGGGAGGTGGTTTAGGGAGTGACAATGGTGGGGATCACCATTGTTGTTGGAGGAGGAAGATGTGGCTAGAGAGAGAGAAGGAGACTGCTTTGCGTCTTGAGAGAGAGAGTGGTAGGCGTGTGTTTGTCTGTGACCCCCCCCCCCTTTTGCAAATATTTGCAAATATTTGATATTTATTTTTTTCTTTGAAAGATTTGTAATTAATTTTTAAAAGATTGTAATAGATGTATTTTGATATTATTAATTTACGTATCTTGATATTTGTAATTGATGTATTTTGATATTTTTCTATAGATGTATTTTTTTTTAATTTATTAGTTTTTTTAAAATATTATAATTGATGTTTTTCATTTTTATCATTATAAAAAAAATTATTCAATATTGAAAAAAAAGGATTTAATTTTGACATTTTTGTTTTTTTTTTATTTATTGAATTATTAGCGACGGAATATTCCGTCGGTGAAATAAAAATTAAATTAAAATAAATTAAATCAGCGGCGGAATATTCCGTCGCTGAAATAAAAATTAAATTAAAATAAATTAAATCAGCGACGGAATATTCCGTCGCTGAAATAAAAATTAAATTAAAATAAATTAAATCAGCGACGGAAATTTCCGCCGCTGATTTAGTTTATTTTAATTTAATTTTTATTTCAAAGGCGGAAATTTCCGTCGCCGATTTAATTTATTTTAATTTAATTTTTATTTCAAATGACGAATATTCCGTCGCTGATTTAATTTATTTTAATTTAATTTATATTTCAGCGGCGGAAATTTCCGTCGCTGAAATAAAAATTTAATTAAATTAAATTAATTCAGCGACGGAAATTTCCGTCGCTAATATAAAAAATCAGCGGCGGAATATTAATTCCGTCGGTAAAACCAAAATTCTACCGACGGAAATTGAGCCGTCGGAGCACCGCGACGGCCGGTAGCGACGGACCAGCGACGGAATTTTTCCGTCGCTGTTTAATTTTAGCGACGGAAATTTGGATTTAGCGACGGAAATTTCCGTCGCTAAAACCTGTTTTTCTGGTAGTGCATGGTCGATCTTCCATCTACCAAGACCCGAGGAAGGCGACGCTCATCGAGCTGAATGGTAATATAGAGAGGCTTGTTATGGTTAGCCCCAAATTTTGGCAAATCAAGCTCGGTGAAGGTGATGATGTTACCATAATGAACATTGTCGATCATTTGTATCGCCTCGTCCGGGGTGGAATTTATTGGAACCATGGTTCGAGCTAGGCTTTCTTCCAATTTAAGCTTGTGAGGATGGGAGGAAGTGAGCAGGGACCAAAGGGATGTGTTTGCTTGAGTGAACTTGAGTTGGGTCAAGATCGGGTCTTCTCCCTTTAGGTCAAGCACTTCAGTTTCTTTGGCGTAGGGGCCCTTCTAGGTTTGAGGCTCAGGCATTGCCGGCCTTTTGTCTGTCCTTGGAGGATTTGTCGAGATTTGGTCGGAACGGGTCAGCACATTTACTTCCGGCTTTCCTCTTCCTTTGCTTGCTTCTCCCAATTCTGTCATGGACGGGCTCTGGTTAGCATATGGACATACATCACACCTTAGTTTGTTTACCGTTATCATTTTTGTTAGGGGTTTGGCGGTTGCCCTAATATCCTCCCAAGATAAAGGCTGGGGCATCAAAATGTTCAGATCGTTGGTTGCTTTGCGAAGCTCATTCCAACTTATCATGGAGCAGAAGTGGTCACAATTTTGAGCTGACCCTTTCCAGAAGATAACATCATTCTTTTTGCCCATCTTGTTTTGGTTAATTGCTGAAAGTGCAGAGGACTCATCCATACATGAGGTTTCGCTGAATGCCACCATGTTCACCCTATCGTTTCTGGGGAATGGATTTTCGACTTTGTTGGGACCGCGGGGGCGTTCCAACTTTCCTTCTTCAATTAGCCCTTAGAACACTTATTTAAGTATGAAGTAATTGTCGGTGGTGTGGCCGGGGTAGTTGTAAAAAGCACACTGTTTGCACATATCCATGTTAGGGTTAGGATTCCTCGGCTGATAATTCTCAAGGGGCTTGGGCATGTTTCATTTTACCAATGTCTCGAACACGTGTCTTAGAGGAATTTTGAGGTTATCAATGTGTTGAAAACGTTGTTACCGAGGAGGATTATTACTCCTTAGGGACGCTTGGTCGCGGTTTCCTTGGACTCCATTCTGAATGTAGTGAACTACTCCGGTACCTTCTTTTCCTTTGCTTGGGGCATGTGCCGGATTTGGCGGGGCTACCCGGTAGCGGTAGGAGAAGTAGGAGTGGCCACTATTTTTTGTAGGCTCAAAGTCTTTTCGAACTTGGTCCCAGCATTGACCATGGCGCGTGGGTCGGGATAGAAATAGTAGCTAATCAAGGCCCTCAGAAATGGTTTGAGGCAAGAGTGGAATATGTCCATTTGCTCTTCCTTGGAAAGAGGATCCATTATCTCGCTCAATTTCTAGTTCCATCTTTTGTAGAACTCCCCCACCGGCTCATCATCCTTTTGTTCGGTGGCCTGCAGGTCATGGCGATTTGTTTCCCACTCAAGGTTGGCATGATATTTTTCCCTGAAAATATCACTGATTTGCTCCAAGGTGGAGCGATTCTCTGCTTTTAGGTTGAGGAACCATCTCAAGGCCATAGACTTTAGGGAGTGCTGGAAGTGATCCGCCATTTGTTGAGGGGTAGCACCTTTGGTTCTCATACCTAAGACGTAAGTATCGATGTGAGTCTTCGGGCATTCTGTCCCATCAAACTTCTCCATCTCCGGCATCCTGAACTTTAGGGGGAGAGGAACCACCTTACTTGGATCCGTGGGCATGAGCGAGTCTTTTTGAAAGTTGTCCATTTTCCCTTACATCTCCTTTATCTGCTCAACCATCCAAGCCATATGGGGGTCATTGGGCGGAGGTAGGTTGCCGTTTTCTGGGATGGAAACCAAAGATGAAGGTGGATTGGTTGACTGGATTGCCATTCGGGAATCTTGGGGAGGCAGTTGAGTGTATACCCATTTGTATCCTGGATTACTAAAATTGGAGCCGAGGGCGTGATTACCCGGACCATGCTGGATTGTGTTTGGGAGCCGAGGGAATGTTTCATTAGCTCCGAGAGGCAGTCTGGCGGGTGGCAGATTCGAAATGTCGGGGTATCCGCTCGGTATGTCCATCCCTGGCAGACTGAATGTGCGCTCGCCCGAAATTGGTTTCCGGTTTAAATGAAAAGAAGGAGTCGCCACGCCGTTTTAAGAGGAAACATTGAAAACCTTTATTTAGAGAGAAAAACATGAGTTCGGGGGTCAGGTTACGTGTTGGGAAGAACCGAGAGTTCACCCAACACGCCTCGTCCATAGACGAGTCTTTCAATCAGAAACATCCAAGTAAATCCAAAGTGTGTGCAAATATTGATAATAAACAAAGTGTGATAAAATGCATCTTATTAATTATGGAACGAGAATTACATATTGTGAGCCCATTATTTAGGGAGGCCACATCCCTGATACAAACAATCTAAAACAGATTACAAAGGAAAAAGGGTCTCTGCAGATGGGTCATATATGTCGCATGACATATCTCACCAGTGACCACATGTGTCGCGTGACACAGGATCACTTGGAGACGAAGTTGTCGCGTGACACATATGAGCCATCTGCAGAAACTTAACAAGATGAACACAGAATCAACAGAAGCTATACAGATCTAATCAATTAGCCGAATTACGAATGGAAAACAGAAACAACACTAAATCGACCCCGGGAGTGTGGATATGAGTAGATCCACACCCCCTTTGGGTTCAAACACCAAATCCAATCAAATGATCAACAATATAAGCTCAATTGCACTGATTATTCAGATTAAACAGAGAGATTGCGATTAGGATTCAGTAATCCAGATAGCTAGGATCTGATTACTGAATCCAAACAAAATTAAATGCTAGAATTAATAGAAATTAAGCAAGAGAGAGAGAGAGATATTAAGTTTAGGGAATCGTTACCCTTGATGCTTCCACGAATTCTATATCCAGTCAGATATAGAACCCTTCAATTCATCACTTCTGATCTGGAAGGATTGATGTAAGGGGTTCAATTGGTGTGGCTTGAGAATTGGGTTTGGAAGGGAGGAATTGGGTAGGTTGAAGGTAGGAGAGAGAGAGGTTTGTGTTTGGAGAGAGGTTCGTTACGCTGCAAATCCTGCAGAGTAACAGTAGGCTAAAGTTGGGATCCATTTATGAGAGGGGGAGGGTCTTATTTATGAGGCTGCGGTTGGTCGCCTTAGTGTGTCGCACGACCTTACGCGTCCTCTTTCCATGCCTCAAGCTGTCGCGTGACACAAGGTGGCTCAACCGCTTTTGGCGCCAAAAACCGGTTTACGGAACATTAGGAAAATACCCAAAAGGTCCAACGGGTTTTATTCCCAAGGGGTCCTTTGGCATGAATAATGTACCAAAAGGTACTTCCTTCGCGGGAAACTCATGGAACGTTTCCGAAAGTCTCGGGATAGGCCGGGAATTTACCAAAACGCCCCTAAATGCAATTTTATTATATTAAAATGCATCTAAAAGGTTGCGAATTGGATTGGCGTACTTACAGAGCCCCTCGGCAATGTCACTTTTGGAAAAAGTGGGGTTGTCGATAAAATAAGACCCAATCCCAATGAGCATCAAGGGATAAGGTGAAGGGCTAGAAGGGTAAAAAAGGGGAAAGATGGCTGGACCTTTCTGAGAAAGGATTCCTACGTATCCCTTGAACAAGGGAATCAAGCCAAATCGTAGTTCGGAATTACCAAAATTAAAATCATAAGCAAGGAAAGGGGTAGAGACGTATCTTCATACCTTTGCTGTGCTTACCTGTGGTTTCCTGAGGGGTCGGTATTACTGCGGTCGGATAGTTGCTTCCTTTCATACCAGGTTGTAGCTGCCGGGGGGTCTCATCTTTGCATGGTATTTTGCGAGTAGGCTAGGAGGGTCTCATGCTATCGGCTGTTGTTGACGAGTTGTAGCTGCCGGAAGGTCTCATACTGCAACGGGTCTTATGTGGATGCCAGGGGTCTCATACCACTTCTCTCATGCAGGATAGTTGCAGGAGGGTCTCACACTATTGCTGCTTCTTCTCGTGGATGCCGGAGGGTCTCATTCCACTTCTCTTTTGCAGGGTAGTTGCCGGAGGGTCTCACACTACTGCTGCTTCTCTTTGTGGATGCTGGAGGGTCTCATACTACTTCTTCTTCTTCTTCTTTGCTGGGGATGAGTATAGCTGCCGGGGGTCTCACGCTATCTCTTTTCTGCTTTGTTGGGGATACATGTAGCTGCCAAGAGTCTCACGCTACTTCTTCTGCTCTGCTCTTTGTTGCTGCTAAGTATAGGCGCCGGGGGACTCACGCTATCTCCATTTTACATTACATTCGATAAGTATAGGCTGCCGGGGACTCACGCTATCTCCGTTTTCATTACATTCGATAAGTATAGGCTGCCGGGGACTCACGCTATCTCCGTTTTTCGTTCTTTCTTTGATCTTTGTGGATGCCAAAGGGACTCATACCACCTGCCTTACGCTTTTGTTGTTGATGAATGTAGGCGCGAGGGTCTCACGCTAATTCTTTGTTCTTGTTTTTTACGTTGGACGGTCTTTGCTTGATTGCCGCTTTTCTTTGGTGTCCTTAGCTTTTCTTGGGCAGCTGGGGACTCTGCTTCTTTCTTGTGCATCGAGGCTATTGGTTTCTGGAAATTTGTTCGTCAATCTGGGAATTCTGTTTTCTGGGGGATTGGCTGCTTTTCTTGAGATTGTTTGTTTTGTTGAGCTCTTCTTGGGGCTGTCATAGAGGCACGTGCCATTTTGCTTTTCCCTTTCTTCTCCAGTTTAGTCGGAGGGCCAGTCTTCGGGACTCAATCGATTATTGTACTGCGGGGTAAAACAACATATGCCGGCGCTACGCCTAAACAAGCCTATCTTGTTAGCAAAGATTAATGTATGTTAGCTTGGTTTGTGCGAGTCTGTCTGTTCCGGGAAAGCGAACGCAATTATTAGGTTAAAGGTCGGCTTTGTCGGGTTTATATATGGGGTTTTGGGGTTGTTCCAGGTAGGTGTGTATAGCAGGGGTCCTCTCCCGTGTATTTTTAGGGGTATGTGTATGAGGGTAAGGGGTGTGTTATGGCAACGGTGAGTCGAGAAAATGCTGCAGGGTAACCACTTTGCGAGGCTTTTCCACCTTGTCTGTTCTCGGCCAAAGTATGTCGCCCGACATGTTATGTACATTATGTACGTTACGTCGCACGGCGAGGGAGGCTCGTAACAGGCCATTCAAAAGTCGGTCTAGGCTTCATTACGAACCTTTGTCTTCTTAGTAGAGAAACCCGGCAGCCTTATTTGGCGGATAAGCAATTCCTTTGGTCAAGGCGATACTTTTGGCGCAATGGAACATCATAGCAAGGAGGTTGCTTCCGGGAGTGTCAATTTCATCGGGACTTCATCGAAATTTGGGGATTTCATCTGAGGCATCATAGAAATATTATCGATAAGCGGTACGGTATGCCTTGCATTTGGTCCTTGAAAGATTGGAGGGTTGGCCAGGATTTGCTTCGAGTGCATCCACGCTTACGGGATTCCGAGCGCCATGTATTCTCTTTGTCATACAATTATCGACCCCAACTATGGAAGACTTTAGGGCATTGACGAGGCTTGGGTAAGGCGGCTACCGTAGCATTCCCAGAGACGGTCGGTTGGTTGAGGAGCGGCTATCGACTTTTTATCTGCTGCGGATCGGGTATTGCCTATGATTACGGGTGATGGGTCCATAGATTTGACTCGGATGGCTAGGTTGCGTCTTGTCCCGTCTGAGCTATTTGACCTTTCTACCTCTCTGGATATGTTTATGTTGTTCACACTTTGTCGGCTTACTATTTTTGCGGATATGCCGGAGTGCTGCTCAAGCACTTTGTTGGAGATTGTTAGGCAAATGAGGGTGGCCAAGGTATAGATTCTCGTCAAATTCGTTACGGCCAAGGGGAGATGGATGTTGTACACTTTGTTCTTGGCTGAGACTTATCACGGTATTGACGAGGCTAGCGGGGATCAAACTTCATGGGAGCAGGCAGCCCCGGTTTATTATCTCTGTGGTTCTTTGAGAGGTTACGCTTGATCGGACCATTACCAGAGGGTCGGATGGCAATGCCACAGGTGACTCGGCCACGTAAGTGCAGTGAGGGACGAGGTTGGCGATAGTTGGCGAGATGAGGTTGTCACGATGCGAGACCACCGATTTGAGCTTTTGGATTCCTGCACTGGAATATACGAGACCATGAGAGATATTCGGGATGGATCGGTAGTAGTCCGGTTGCCTGGTTTACATGTATCCTCTTTACGTGTCCCATCAGTGGTGAGCGAGCGGTATAGGTACCCTCGGCGAGATCCTCCGAGCTTTGAGGAGAGGCGGTGGCCCGTCTGTTCCGATGTCCATGGCCGAGCCCAGGCTATACGGTTTTTCGCAGATCTTTTACGGAGGGCTTTCTTCCCACTCGTGTGCTCCTTCGGCGGTCTAGAGGATTTACATTTCGACCACGAGTATACGGATTGGTATGAGGAGCATCGGGGTTACGTGCGGCTAGCTATAGAGACTCGCCGCCGGGAATACTTGGGAGCGAGACTCTGTCCAGTAGAACTCTCAGAGATATAGAGGCACGAGGAAACCCAAACAATGTTACCGGCGATGCTGTTGATGACTATGAGAGGCAAGAGATCCGGAGGGCTGCTTTAAGAAATGATCCGAGAGATGAGAGCTCGCAGAGAGGCGTTGCGGCAAGAGAGGATTGCTAGAGGCTGCCTTGAGGGAGGCGGAGTGCGATTGAACCGCCGGCGCGCATTATTCTGAATTGGGACGGGCTCAAGCGGCTTGTTTGATATTCCTAAGCCAAAGACCTCCCGGGGACCGAGAAAGAGGAAGGATAGAGGAGCGGAGTCGGGAGCGGGGACGAGCCTCTAGACACACATTTTCCTTTTATTTTGAGAGACTCGAGACTCTTTTTGCTTTATATTTTGAGAGTAGGAATTATACGTATGGAAACCTGAGTACCCTTTGATTACTTAATGCGAGACAGAATAGATGTTATCAATGTTTTCTTTTATTCGTAACAGGTCTTTTTGAGTCAAAAGGTAGGCCATGCTTGAACTCATCAACAAGAAAATTAACTCGAAATGATCCTTTGAAAAGCCTTGGAATTTGTAATCAAAACGCATTTTGGTAGAAAGAGATTTTTGCGGCGGTTTTAGACCGAACCACAAGTGGTTGCCTACGTTCCCCTTTTTAAGAGAACTAAGGGGCTCGGGTCTCCGTAGTTCGACTCAATTGACTTTAGTGTTTAAGAAAGGGGAAGATAGAAGGGAAATGGTGCAACCCTGTTTTTACCTAGACCGCCCTCTTTTGGGTTTTCGGTCTAGGCGGGTATATTCTTTAGCACCGGGCGCGTCCCTTATTTTTGCATGGACTGCCTTTTGAGAGGTTTTCAGTCTCATCTGGGACAATTTTGTTGCGCCTTTATTTATCATCATTTTTTTTTATATTATTATTTTATTTATTTATTTTTTTTAGAGGGGGAAAGACTCGATCATACAAAATACCTCCGCAACTTGTCGCCGTTGACGGGGTGCGAAATGGGTTGCCATCCAAGTCGGCAATTTGCATAGCTCCTCCAGGAGAATACTTTCTTTACTAAAAACGGCCCAACCCAAATGGGTGCCCATTTGCCCAACGCCTTTGCTCGATTTGAGGGCTTCATCTTAAGAACCAGATCACCGAGCTTTGATATCCACGAGTTTCACTTTCTTATCAAAAGCACGGGCCATTCTTCTACGGTATGCCTGTTATGCTCCATGGCTTTTAGTCTTCGTTCATCTAGCAAAGCCAACTCATTATATCGACTTTGGAGCCATTCGATCTCGTTCACCTCATTCTCGAGCAAAACCCTGAGGGAAGGAATCTCTAACTCAATGGGCATTACGGCCTCCATTAGTAGGTCGGAGCGTATGGGGTTGCGCGGTGGCGGTTCGGATTGAAGTGCGATAGCCCCATAATGCTAAATGCGGCTTTTACGGCCAATCTCGTCCTCGCTCGGCCATCTTCTTTATGATTCTCTCCAAATTCTTATTGGCGGCTTCAATAGTGCCGTTTGTCGTGGCTTTGTATGGTGAAGATTTGTGGCATTTGACTCGGTATTCAGTGAGAAACCGATCAGTTTCTCCCTCAAAATGGGTTCCATTATCAGAAATAATCTCGTTCGGGACTCCATAGCGACAGAAAATCTGCTCCTTTATGAATCGGGCAACTTTCTTGGCGGTGAGCACTTTATAAGACGCAACTTCTACCCATTTTGTGAAGTAATCCACGACCACTAATACAAATGCATGCCCATTGCTCCCGGGCGGAGAAATCTTCCCAATGACATCAATACCCCATGTTGCGAAAGGCCACGGAGTTGTCATACGGTATAAGTCGTGAGGAGGGATGTGGTTCGGATTGGAGAATCGGCGGCATTTATCACAAGTCCGCACGAAATGGATGCAATCTGTCTCCATAGTGATCCAGTAACCCGGCTGATGATGTTATGCATGAGAGATCGAGCATTCATATGAGGTCCGCGAGCACCGTTGTGAACGTCTTCCATTACTCTTTGAGCCTTTTCTTTACTTGTCTGAGTAGGAGCGAACAACCTTCCCTTTTCTTCCATAATTCATTGCCGAGTATGACATATTGTCTTGTGATCTCTTTAGGGCTGCAAGCTCTTGGCATGTACTCTTTTTGAATCTCCTTCTTGGTCCACGGGAAAGGATGCTTCCCATACTTGAGGTATTGAAAGATCGATTGTACCACGGTTCATTGACGGTCTCGATCTCAATCTCACAACAATATGCAGGATTTTCTCTTCTATCGACCACGAATGGCTTGATTGATTTACCTTACGGGATTTCCACCAAAGAGGCTAAAGTAGCCGAGCATCTGCGAATCTATTCTTGTCTCGCGGTAAGAAGCTGGAATGATACTTCCTTGAATTAGCCGACGAGTTACGCGATGTAAGCATGGTACTTACGGAGGCATGGGTCTATAATTTTCCATTTGTTGGCGGCCTGGTTGATTATCAATTGGGAATCACCGAACACTTCCAATTCTTCCACATGTCGCTCAAGGGCGGCTTCTAGACCGGCTATGCAAGCTTCGTACTCGAGCGCATTGTTAGTAGCAGAAATTCAACTTGATTGCTATGGGAGTATGCATGTCATTTGGGTCTATTAAAACCATCCCAATGCCATTTCCTTTCTTGTTAATTTGCTCCATCAAATAATAAGCGCCACTTGTTTCCGCTTTCTATAGCGAGGATCCCTTCATCTGGACCGGAGATCCGGCCCTTGATCTTCTGTCTTGGGAATTGACCAGTGAGTGCTAATGCCTATCCTTTTATTGATTTACGGATCACATATTTGATGTCGAATTACGCCAAGAAGAAAGTCCATTTTGCCAACCTTGGTGGAGATGTTTCCTCTGTCACCTTGGAATAGATATCTGATCGGGTCCATCTTGGAGACTAAGTGTACGGTATGGGATAGCATATAGTGTTTTAGCTTTCCGACCACCCATACCAAAGGCTGCGCAAGTTTTCTCGAGGGCGAGTAATTCACTTCACTCCCTTGGAATTTACGGTGACGAAATAAATGGCATTCTTAACCTTTGAATCCTTCTTTTCTTGTGCTAGCATAGCCCGGTGGGCGTAATGCGTGTGTCGAGATATAGAAGTAAAGGCTTGTCTCCGTGAGGTGGGCGAGAGAATAGGAGGATTGACGAGATAGGCTTTGATCCTCTCAAAAGCTAGGCGGCATTCCTCGTTCCAAATCACTTCTGGTTCTTCTTTAGCGGCTTGAAGATCGGCTCACATATGGTGGTCAATTGGTTGACGAACTTAATGTATTGCGGGCGACCCATGAATCCTTTTACTTCGAGAGACGGTTCAGGTGGCTTCATTTCAATGATTGCCTTAACCTTCACGGGATCTATTTCAATGCCGCTCGGTGACCATGTATCCCGAACTTTACCTCGAATAACCCCAAATGTACACTTGGCTGGGTTCGAGTCTCATGGAGTGCTCTCGGAGTCTGTTAAAGAATTTCCTCAAATCAATGAAGTCTTTGTCCGTCGACCCTTTCGAATGAATAATCATGTCATCTACATACACTTCAATCTCTCTATGGATCATGTCGTGGAAAAGGGTAGTGGCTTGCTCTTTGATAAGTAGCCCGGCGTTCTTCAAACCAAATGGCATTCTTGTGTAACAATAAGTACCCCATGGAGTTGTAAATGCCGTCTTGTCTTGATCCTCTTGACCATCTTAATCTGGTTGTAACCCGCAAAACCATCAACGAAAGACTTGACCTCAAAGTTCGCGGTTGCATCCACTAGCATATCAATGTTGGGCAAGGGGAAGTCATCTTTGGGACTAGCCTTATTGAGGTCTCGGAAATCCACGAGACTCGAACCTTTCCATTTGCTTTGGTGGCTTGTCACAATGTTGGCCAACCAAGTTGGATATTCAATTACTTTGATAAAGCCTACAGTAGGAGCTTTTCAATTTCTTCTTTCACTTGTAAGGACCATTCGGGTTTTATCCGCCTCAATTTACGCTTGGCGGCTTAATTTATGGATCCACAGGTATTCGGTGTTCCACAATAGAAGCATCCAGCCCCGGCATATCTTTGTAGGACCAAGCGAACACATCCATGAATTCTTTGAGCAACTCAATCAAAGCGACCCGCTCATCTCCGGAGAAGAAGCTACCAATCTGCGTTTCTTTGGGTTCTTCAGCTGTTCCCAGGTTCACTGTTGTTAATACCTCATCGGCAGCTTGGGCCCGGCTTTCCTTTTGCTCGCAAGCTTGTTTTGAATCTTTTTCTAAAAATTGTTCATCGATTAAGTCTGCATTATCTTCAATTGAATTAGGCTTAATTATTTTTAAATCTTGATGATTATTTTTTGTTAAGCATTCAATTGTTAGATTGGCAATCACGGGGTACTCAGAAAGATCAACCACTTTATTCAAAGCAAAGGGGAATACAGTGTTTACAACTCGAAGATGGTCTTATGTCGTGAGGACATTAGACCGGTCAGAAGACTCAAATTCTATAACAAGAGACTCGGGAGGCTGACTCAAGACACGGGGATGAATTTAGACTTGGAGGGACAAGGATGAGGTTTGAGCCCTAGCTTTTCAATCATAGTCTCCTGTCGGCGACCGGTCCTCGAACGAAGTCCAGTGCAACGGTCCTTCTGCGGCGGTCTCGGCTTGACTAGCTCCACGGCGAGATTCTTTCTCGAATTCTAGCATAGCTACCACCTCACTTGCGAGAGGAAAAGTCAATCAGATCATTTGGCTCCTTAGCACCATCTCTCATTTCTGCCAAAGACGTACCGCTTCCAGGCTCTGACAGCCCCTGCTCTTCAAACAAATCTGCCAACTCCCCATCAATATCTGCAGGGTCAGCACCGCGAATTTTACATATTGTGGGCTCATCCAGAACAAGCTTTTCAAACTGATTCTCATATTCAGGTCCCCAGAAGTGGTAGCTGCTCTCGTAGGTGGCGGTCACACCTTGCCTTTTGGGCAAACTATCAAACATTTCTTTCACCGGATTCTTGCTATTGGCGAACCTCTGGATCGTCTTCATTCTTTCTTCCGCTGGAATCAGCCTTGGCTCAGTGTTGGTCCCAAAGGTGGCAACAAGGGTGAAAATACAGCTAGAGGGGGGGTGAATAGCTGTTTAAAATTTTTCGCCCTCTTTTAAAAATTAAACCTCTTGCTTACAAAATCCTCTTGCAGTTGATAATAGACTGCAAGTGATAGTGTAAAATGCACAGCGGAATATTTAGAGTTATAAAGCGGTTTTGATAGAGGAGGTTTGTAAAGCGGTTTTAATAAAGTAGTTGGTACGTGCGGTTTACAAACAAGTGAGGTTTTGACAATGTTAACTCCAAACACTATTTCACAATAATGGATATCTAAATAAAGATCAAACAGAGACAAAGATAAATAATTAGTAAGCACAAGAAATATAATTGCAGAAAGTAAGAACACGCTATTTGGAGTGGTTCAATCGATAAACGATCTACGTCCACTACCAAGATGGTTAGTCTTGGATTTCTAAGAGAGATTTTATATTAAGTATTTGAGAGATTACAAAGTACAATAAAATCTTTACTATGAAGAACAAATCCAAAACTATAACCAGTGTATCTCAAGTGTTTAATCTATGTGATTAGAACAAATGAGGTGTGTGTGTGAGAACAAGATCAAGGCTCTTTAAATCTGTGAGATGTAGAGCACAATGATTCTTGAAAGTGTTAAGGCTTGATTTACAGAATTTGGGGAATATTTCTTGAAGTATGAAGATGAAGATTCAAAGGACTAAGAATTTCTGGGCAGAGCTTCAACTTCTGATGAACACAACAATTTCTCTATTTTTCAAGCAATCTTCAAATGGTGAAGATTAGGGGTATTTATACCCAAGCATCCAAAATGTAGTCGTTGGACACAGCTGATGAAGGACAGTACTTGATGCTTTCCTATTGGTCCACAGCAACCACTTTTGTCCTTTGGTACGATAGTTGCGAGATAAAGGAGATAATGCTCAGTACAAGCAATGAGGTTTGGACACCTGTCACCTTTTCAAGATCCTTGCAGATCTTCTCTGACTTTGAATCACGTGACAAGATGAGGTGGTTGACATTGGGTATTGCTGATGTGGATTATAATGACAAAAGGTGGTTCACTTCAAGTCTCAATCATTGGAGCGGTTCTGGAGTAGGCGGTTTGATAGGAGCGGTTGGTAACTCCAGTGAGGTTGCAAAGTGCGGTTGATGATGAGCTGCAAGGTGCGGTTCATCATAGGGCGGTTGCATTGGAGTAGTTCAAGGGTAGTTTCAAACAAAGGATTTCACCAAGCAAATGCTAAGGGCGGTTTTGCTAGGGCGGTTGGAAGAAGCGGTTTGAAACATTGAACTGCAACTCTCAATTCCAATGAGTCTTGTGCCAGTCTTCAAGCCTAAATTTAACCTAATCTATAAAATGGACTTAACTAAAAAATTGAAGTCTAAGCTTCATTACATAGGGTCCTAAAGTCCTTAAATAGACAGGAGGTTATGGTATCAATCAAATCAAATACAAAAATAGGAGGGTTAAAACATGCATACCCAACAATCTCCCCCTATTTGATTGATGCCATTACCTACTATAACTAAAGCAAACATTGTACTTGGTAAAAACATGTCCATAAGAATTAACATGGTAATTCATGTCCCAAGTCAATGCACACACTTAGCTTAAGCTATAGATTTCTATACTTTCTAAGAGATAAAAACTTACAATATGGAAAGTAGAGAAATGCATTCAGTGCACTTAAAAAATATGAGTTTGAGTTCAAGGTGCGGTTTAAACTGAATGTTTAAACTTCAATTCAAAAAATATGATTTTAAGTTGAAAAATATTTGAATGAGGTTTAAAACCATAAGAGGTTTCATTGTTCTACAAACAAGCAGTTTGATATGAACAAGGTTCTTGGAACCATGATGCAATTTCCATTAATTCCTCAAGTGGTTACAAAACAGGAATGAAAGAAAATTACAGGGTTACAAACAAAAACAAGAGTAAGTTGGACAAAAGGAAATACAATGAGAGTGCGGTCCAACAATAAAAGAGTTTACCAAAAAAATACAGAGCAAAAGCGGTTTAAGGTTGATGCGGTTCTTGACCTTGCTGCTGCTGCTGCGGTTGGTTGATCTCAGGATTCCTGGCAAGATTTGATGCAGAGGTTTCAGACTTCGGGGATTTTCTAATTTTTCTCACCTCTTCTGCGGTCCTTCCTTGAGCGGTCACCAATCTCTCTAAGATATTTGCTTGAGAATCAATCTTGAGATTGGCATCAGAGACTGCCTTGGAGTTATCAGACACTTGATCAGTTAGCTCATCAATCAAGGTGTGAAAGGAGGAGTTCAAAGAATTGTACAAAGTTTGAACCTCCCCCTGAGCCTGCGATACGAGAAGAGATAGCTTCAGTCATTTCATCAAGATTCACAGTCACTTGGATGGAGGATTTCAGCTCATTGACTGTGGCTTCAAGTTTGGTGGTGAATCCTAACTTGATATTTTCAAGGCGGTCATTGAATTCATCCTTGACTTCATTCAACTTGGCCATCAAAGCATCATCAAGGGAGTTTGTTTTGATCTCCAGCTTCTCTTTGACATTATCAATTTCCAGAAGGATATTTGCTTCAACCGCATTCAAGGCGGTTTGAAGGTCTTGAGTAGAAGGCGGTTGGGAATTGACAGTTTTAAGGAATTCAGCTTGGAGGGAATCAAAGGCGGTTTTGGAGGAGGTTGCAAGCTGAGAAATCATTTCCTTGAGATCAGAATCTCCAAATGATTGAATTTGAATGACACCTTCAGATAACTCTTTCTTGAATCCTTCAAAGCAAGAATCAGCTGAGGATTTGACAATGTTTGCTAGATCCTTCTCCCCCTTAATGGCATCAAGTCTCTGAGCAAAACTCTTGAGGGAGTTCTTATGATCAGCCATTTGAAGGGTTTGAGAGGCAATCAGATGGGATTGAGATTCAGCAAGCTTCTGAAGGGAGCGGTTTGAAGCTTCAAGGGAGGCATTAGAAGCGGTCAGTTTGATAATGTGGCCTTGGTTTATTAGGAGTTGGGACTGAATAAGATTAAGGGTGGAAAGGATTTGGGAGTAGTCAGAGGGTGGAGGAGCGGTTGAAGATGAGGGATTAAAGGTGAAGGAAGGAGGCGGTTCAGAATAAGTAGGAGGAGCGGTTTGAGGCATTTGAGATAATAGGGTTTGGAAAATGCGTGAGGCAGGAACTGTATAAGGGGATGAGGTTTGAGTAGAGATGGGTAGAGTTGGAGGTAAGGTAAATGGGGCGGTTGGGATGGGGGCGGTTGTGATGGGGGCGGTTGAAAGTGGGGTAGTTGGAATAGAGGTGGTTGGAATTGGCGCGGTTGATATTGGTGTAGATTGAGTGGGAGCGGTTGATGTAGGGGCGGTTTGGATAGGGATAGAAGTAGTAGGAGGATTTGAAGTGATTGGGTTGGAATGAGTTGAATGGGATTTTTGTGGGGAAGAGATAGGTGATTTGGAAGGAGATTTATGGGTGCGGTTTTGTGAATGTGTGCCCAAAAATTTGGATTCACGCGAGTTTGAAGACATCCGAGTTATTTGAAAAACGGAGTCGCCACGCCATTTTGATTACCTCAAAACTTTGAAAAAAAGGTTTTATGGGTTCGGAGGTTAAGTTACCCCTTGGGAAGAACGTTTGGCGTTCACCCAAAGTGCCTTGCCGGAGCAAGTCTCCCTAGATTTCATTAATCGTGTTTGCTTGCGTGCTTTCTTTGTGTGCATGTGTTTGAAAATAAGGGGGGGAATGTCCCAAGTTATCTTCCGGACGTACAAACCATTTGTTGGTTGTCGCTCGGGATTCCTTGGAATTTATGTATTTGGGATTATGATCCCGTCCTCATCTTATGACTTATGATCATCGCATTTTAAACCTCGGGACCCTCGGGACTTGCGTGATCGAGAGAATGACTCTCTTTTGGGTCAAAGATGAGGTTCTTTAGGAAGGAATGTCCTTAGCCCATCAATCCTACGCTTTAAGACGGTCGAGCTCGTATAGAGGCTTCATACTCATTCTTAAGCGATAATTGGAGATATAGGGTTCAAGGTTATCCTTTTCCTAAAGAAATCATGAACCTTTAATGGAAGGAACGATGCAAAGATGAGAACTTTTACACCGGTCCGTTCCAAGGTTAGGGGAAAAGGGGAAATGCATGATAAAAATGACTCTTTAATGAAAAGATGACATTTTGGTTATAGCAAATGATGCTTTTTGATTGAAAGAAATGATCTTTATGCAAATGATGCATAAAGATTTGATTTTTATGCAAATGATGCATTGAAAAAGGGGTTTTGATGCAAAGGATGCATTTTTATTGGAAAAGATTTGATCTTTATATGCAAATGATGCATAAAGATAACATTTTTATTGGAAAATAGGGGGTTTTAGGTGCAAAGGATGCACCTTTATGAAAAAGACTACATTTTTATGACAAATGAGGTCTTAATGCATGCAAAGGGGGAAGGGGGTGATAAAGATATGATCTTTATGAATAAATGCCAAGTCCCAAGCAAGATATATGAATGCAATGAGCAAGTATATCAATTAAAATGCAAGGTTAGGGCGTGCGAGGTTACCAATCGTTTCCTTCGCTTCTTCGGACGGAGCTAGGAGGAGAGGTTCTTCTTGGGTCTTCAAGGAGGAGGGAGATGGCTTCTTGAGCTTCTTCTTCGCCTTCTTGAGCCTTCAAGGATTTTCTTCACGTCTGGACTGCTATGGAGTGTGTGTGTTTGATTGTTTGTGTTGTTGTTGTGTGTTGAAATGGGTAGAGGAGGGCTCTATTTATAGGCAGTCTGGATAAGGCTAATGAAGCCGTGCGGCTGCAGGCCCTTTGCAAATGAGGCCGTGCGGTCTTATCCATTATGACTCAGCATTCTAGAACCATGCAAGGTGGCATTATTCTAGAAGCTTCTCCCTAATTAAGAAAAACGTGTTTTCTTAATTAGGAAGGCTCCATACAGCCCTAATTTTAATTTGGGACTGCTCTGGGACATTTCCGGAACACTAGGAAGGTCCGGGAATTACCGGGAAATTTACCGAAATGTCGGGAAAATTAACTTAGGAAGGCATGAGCCAGAGTTGGGTACTTACGAAGCCCCTCGGCAACGTCACTTGCAAGGCGAGTGGGGTTGTCGATAGAAAAGGATCCGATGCGGCGAATGCCGAGACGGATTGGGAGACCAAGGTGGTCGAGTGGTGAACCTTTTGGAAGGCTACCTACGTATCCGGAGGAATCAAGCCAGCCGTAGTTCGGGATTAGGATCATTGGGGAAGGAAGAAGAGAAACTGGTCTCTTGCCGGGAAAAGAAGAGAAAATGACCTAAGGGGTCAAGCAATTGATCCCTCTTGGGGATATGCTAGGAGTGACCCCGGGTGGTCGAATATTTGAACTTCTATGAGGACGCTTTATCACCGAGGAGTGACAAAGAAACGGGGTGACCAAAGTGGTCGAATGGCTGGACCTTTTATAAAAGGCTACCTACGTATCCGGAGGAATCAAGCCTTGATCGTAGTTCAAGCATCACTAGATAGTTAGGAACGATGTCTAGGATCCTTGAGATTTTGACAATTCGGAGGTTGTCACCTGAGGAAGCTAGAGCTTATGGCACTATCTCTTTATGACGGAGATAGAGGTAACTTAAGTTGGGAAACTTGAGCGTACGTCACTATTCGCGGATAGAGGTAGCACAAGTTGAAATGACTTGGGCATACGTCACTATTCGCGGATAGAGGTAGCACAAGTTGGAATGACTTGGGCATACGTCACTATTCGCGGATAGAGGTAGCACAAGTTGAAATGACTTGGGCATACGTCACTATTCGCGGATAGAGGTAGCACAAGTTGGAATGACTTGGGCATACGTCACTATTCGCGGATAGAGGTAGCACAAGTTGGAATGACTTGGGCATACGTCACTATTCGCGGATAGAGGTAGCACAAGTTGGAATGACTTGGGCATACTTCACTATTCGCAGATAGAGGTAGCACAAGTTGGAATGACTTGGGCATACTTCACTATTCGCAGATAGAGGTAGCACAAGTTGGAATGACTTGGGCATACTTCACTATTCGCGGATAGAGGTAGCACAAGTTGGAATGACTTGGGCATACGTCACTATTCGCGGATAGAGGTGGCACAAGTTGGAATGACTTGGGCATACGTCACTATTCGCGGATAGAGGTAGCACAAGTCTAGAGTTCTGACAATTCGGAGGTTGTCACCTAGTGTTATCCCGTTATAACGGAATTAACGGAGGCGACTGGGAATAAAGCTTGATTGCTTCATAGATAAGGGATATTTTCTGAAAAGATGTTATCTTGGTTAAAAGATAACGGAAATTGCATGCCCAGGTGGAAGGTCCAGGGGCAGGATTGTAATTTACGCTCAGGAAGCGAATGAAGCCGCCCGGCATGAGATGGAGAAAAAGAAGCCGTACGGCTAGAGACCTGTTTTTTCCAGATTATTTAAAATCAGGTTTTGAACGGGCATTGGGCACTTGTTGCCGCCCACTTCAGCCGAGAGAGAGAAGAGAGAGAGAGAATTTCGAAATTCTTCAACCCCTTTTTGCTTCCCTTTGATTTGAGATGGATCCGGAGGGCAATCCCATACCGAGGCAAGCAAGGAGAAACATCTCGGCGGCCGCGAGAAGGAGGAGGAAGGAGCTCGTGCGGACGGAGAGGAAGTATGACTTCCTTACGCCTCCATCGGAGCTTTACCCGGGGAGAAGGGAGCATAAATCAACGAACCCGCGATCGGTTGGGGTAAGCATTCTCATTTTGCTCAAATCCGATGATTTTGCTTGAATTTTGAATGATTTAGGGCTTGACCCGAATTTTAGGATTTTGAAATGATTTTTTGAATGATTTTGAGATGCATGAACAACCTATGAGGCTAAGAATGTGCAATGTGCAATTTTATTTGATAAAAAATATGAGAATGACTCACTTTTTTCTCGCAAAATGAAGTAAGAATGAGAATTTTTTCAAAATATGAGACGGAGTTTTTTGCCTTGTGCTAGAACTAGGTCAAAATTCTGATTTTCAATGAGAAAACATGATTTTGGAAGATGAAAATGATTCATGCATGCCATTTTTTTTTTTTTTTGAAAGAATAATGCTTATGTGCGAAGAATTGTGATTTTGTGCTTTAGGAAAGCAATGACGCGTTTCAAGTGATGAAAGACACGTTTTTGATGCAAAAGATATGCTAGAAAAACTTTTATGAATGCTTTTCTTTTGAAAATATGTGCACTTTTGAATATATGCATGCTCTTGAAATGATATGAAGGACTGACGCTTCTTTTTGATGTGCTTGTCTACAGGAGAACAAGTCTAGAGGACCGTCGGAGATTGCGGTCAAGCTTTGGCAGAGGATGCCGGATTTTGAGAAGAATGGGGCAAATCCCAAGCAGCTGGTGAGGGCTACCGGCCTGGATGCATTTGTAGAGGCCATCGGCAGGGGTGTCCACATCACCTCGAAGAGCAAGGGCTTGGTCCAGGCCCTTTACGAGTTACAGTGGGACGGTACACATAGCTTTCACCGAGTGAGGGAGAGGCGACGGTGACTCCTGCCGATTTCACGGCTATTGCGGCCTACGATTCACCTGGGAGGCCCGTGACTTGGAGGGACCACATTGCTGGCGAGGAGTTTCAGGCTTTGGTTGGATTTGAGCCGATTCCCAGTGAGGGATGGAGACACGGAACGTCGAGGTGGCGATTCGAGACTTCCATGCGAAATTTTGCCGCTAATGATGTGGCCTTGCCATTTGGCTAGAGCATTCATATGGTTGATGCTATCGGTCACTATCTTTGCCAGTGCAGGACGATAGCTATGACTTGCCTCCTCGACTCTCTGGGAGGATGTTGATGGGATAGGGACGGTCTCATGGGGAGAGGCCGGATTGGCGGAGCTCTACTTCTCGTTGGACATGTACAGGTCGGAACAAAGGCCTTCGATGGACTGCTTCTCATTTGCCCTTGAGGTAGTCTCCTTTCTTTTCTCTTTTCTCTTTTCTGTCTTGAGACTTTTATAAGAGAGAAAATGACCTTTTGATGTTTTGAACATGCAGGCCTGGTTTTGCGAGGTGATCGGGTTCTTCCCTTGGAACCAGCAGAGTGATGTCACCATCTTCCCTGCTATGGTTATTTGGAGGGGAGATGCGAGAGACAAATTCACGGGGAAGACCCGGATTACCTTCGACTACAAAATGGTGAGGCCGGTCATCAACGAGGATGGGCACGATGGAGTGGACTTCTACCCACAGGGCGGTATCCGGAGATTTTCTTTGGGAGATGCCATCGAGGTGACGAGGCGAGAGGAGGTGGCTCGCGGGGCGACATGTGATGTCATTTATGCGGGGACCGCTTCTCGAGGCGGCATGGTCATGTTCCCCACTAGATGCCATTACTCCTTCGACCCTCCGGCCACGGATCTGCAGCCCGGGGAGCTGGCGGAGGATGAGATAGCTAGAGGTACCGAGCGGCGTAGGCTGCGGAGGAGTATTTTGATATGGGCACCCCCTATCGCGTGTTTGTGGAGCGGCGCACGAGGACGCCACGAAGCTAGTGAAGGCGGCGGTCACTCGGGGATATGGGGAGGATGAGCCCTCTTGACCCGCCGATCCCTCCCGCGCATCCTGTCCTATGTGATCCATGGAGTGCCGAGGAGGATGAGGATACTGTCCCCGATGCTAGGGAGCCCCGGTACACTTTGCCGCCCGATAGCACCGTAAGTGTACTCTTAGGGTCTTATTCCCTTTTTAGCTTTCAAATTTTCTGCTTTTGCAATTTTACGAAATTTTACGAGATTTTTCTCTTCTTTTCTCGGGTTCCGGCTCGTACTTACGATAAGTGGTCGGGCGAGAATAGGGTGGAAGGACATGTGCCGGTCTCTTCGAGGAAGCCGGCTGCGCCCGAAGGCGGCGGTGGATGCACGGGAGCACAGGCGCAAGAGACGGCACGTCGGAGGCACGGCGTCTACCTCATCGGCCTCGGAGTACTCTTCCCGGTGCCATGCCTCGGGCGGGGACCCAACGCCGACATTCGGAGCGGTGGTGAGTACGGGCACGATAATGTCCATCTATCTGATGTGAGCGACCAGGAGGACTTGATGAGGGAGGCTAGCATTTATGAGCTGAGTAGCGATGAAGATGAAGAAGAATCGGAGGCCTAAGAGGTCTCTAGAATAGATTTGGAACGAAAACAAACAATTTACAATTTTTATGCACAACTTGTTTATTTTTTGCTTTATTTGGGCGCCGATGGGGCGAAAACATTGTATTTATGTTTTATTTGCTTTTCTAATTCATGCTTTTTCAATTTGCATATTATCTGAGCCTTGGGGCGACTTTTTTGCTTGGAATTGGGGCTGAAACTGGGCCAAAATGATTTATAATGGTGTATAAATGCTTGAATGGCTTACGGATATGTTTCGTACGGGTTTTGGTTGAAAAGTGGGGTGAAAACTCCCTTGGGCAGCAACTTTGGTTGCTGCAGAATTTCTGCGAGAGGGCTAATGTAGCCGTGCGGCATGGCCTTGAGGGCAAATGAAGCCGTGCGGCTAACGGTTCTGTACGAGTTGGTTATTTTACGAATAAAAGCAAGGCTTGGCCATTTCATTTCATTTTCACTCTAGACTTGTCCCAATTGTTCCAGAGCATATTTTGGACCTAAAAGCACCATCTTTGATCATTTTGCGATGGAGAATCCCGTTAGATTGCAAAGGGAAAGCGAGACCATTTTCTATCCGGTCTTCGATCTTGGGCGAGACATAACTTCCAAAATCACAAGGGACTCGCTTGATTCTTCCTTCAAGATCAAGTCTTTATGGCATTTGAGGGATCTCCCGCCCGATTGGGATCTCGTTGAGAGCCGCAGCAAAGTTACAGGACGTCAGGAGACATGTTTATTGCTTTTCTTACAACGAAATCGTCCCAACGCACGAAGACTTGAGCCTTGATTGGGGGTCCCAGGCGAGGCTATATCTATTCCGGCTGATCGGAGACGCGCCGGTGACGGTAAAGCTTGCATCTTTTGCAGATTCCTTTGGGAGAGGCTGAGAGGATGATGGTAGCCCGGATAGGATTGACCTTCGATATCCGGGCAGGTTTGGAGGTCTCCAGGATATGGCTCTGACACCACGTGGTGGCTATGGATGCTTTCATTCTCTGCGTATTCTCTATTTTGTTCTTCTTGAGTCAGTGGGGATGTGTCATAGTGGCCTCTTGGACATGGTCGGAGGCTGGGCAGGAAAGGATATTGTCCAGCGTAGTTTTGGGAGAGGAACATTTCATGGGATCGATAGAGATGGCTCGAGAGACCGTTCATGAGAGTCCAGGAGTTCGAGCTATGTTGACTCTGTAGGCTGCAGGAGAGGCTGGGGCTTTGCACGGAGAGCTTTCTTGAGCTCGGTGCCCTTGGGTGATTTCTCGGAGAGGTGCACCTAGGCGGCGGAACGAGGGTAGGCGGGAGGCGATGATGGCTAGGCTATCCACTTCGGACATCCGTTGGTGGATACCACATTGGAGGTTGCGGACCCGGGAGGATATTTCGGGAGTCTTATCTTGTGAGGGTTCCGAGATTCTGGCTGGTCGTCCTTCTACATACAGCTTGGTATCCCGGGCGGTTTGGGGCTTTACGGGAGCCATTGAGTGATTGGGAGGACATCAGGACCATGGAGGTGGTGTCATTGGACATGAGAGATCCGGCCCGGCTTCTCTTTCTTCTCGAGGGCTTGGACACATCTTGCTTTCCCACCCAGGGCTATCTTCGAGGAGCGAGGAAGAGCACCATCTTGACCACTTTGTCTACTTGGTAGTACGAGAGGGAGATGGGAGCGACTCGAGGTTATCTTGGAGGATAGACGTCGAGCTTTATTGGGAGGCGGCGTGACTCGAGTAGGACTACGAGGAGGCCGAGGCTAAGGCGAGTTGCCATAACCAATCGAGTGACTTGGTCGGGGATATGGAGGCTCGGTACAAGAGGCCGTCCGAAGTCGCTCCTTTGGCGAGGCTCGTGAGGGAGGAGGTGCGGACTCGTGCTCGTATAGAGAGCGCTCATTGACACGGGGTTGGTAGAGGCTCCGGTGAGGATACGGAGAGGTCGGGATGAGGGATACCGACATTATTGAGAAGAAAAGGAAGAAGACTCCTGACGAGGCCGAGGAAAAGGGAAGAAGACCGAAGAAGACTCGGCCCGAATGACGAATCGACAAGTCTTTTCTCAAGATCCTCTTATTGCCATTTATCGCAAACACATTAGTTTATTTAGGCATTTTATTGTATTTTAGATCTTTTTAGCGAGATTAGCGAGTTAAGAGGTGGGAAGACGCAGTGCTTGAACTCATCAAGAAGTTTTTAACTTGTAATAAACAAGGCATATTATCTTAGAAATTAATCAAGACACATTTCATGGAAATTCAAATGTCTTTATTGATTGGGACCCGTTTATGAAACGAAATGCCCTTTACTATTTTTTTAGGACGCACTTCATGGAAGCTTAATCGTCCTTTTTATTGTTTAGGACACATTTCATGGAAACTTAATCGTCCTTTTATTATTTAGACCCAGAACCATATATGGTTTGCCTACGTTCCCCTTTTACAAGAAAGGCTAAGGGGCTCAGGTCTTCGTAGTTCATTACGGTGAACCAACTTTTTATGTGCGGCCTTTGTCTTTTGCCTAGACCGCCCTTTTTGGGGTTTTCGGCCTAATAGGGCATTACTCTTTTTGCACTAAGATTTTTTTTTTTTTTTTTTTTTTTTTCGTGCAACCTGTCTTTTGCCTAGACCGCCCTTTTTGGGGTTTTCGGCCTAATTTGGGCATTACTCTTTTTGCACTAAGATTTTTCTTCTTTTTTTTTTTTTTTTTTTTTCTTTTTTTTTAGACATAGTATCTTCGGAGTTTATCACCGTTGACCGGGTGGACAAAGGGATTGCCATCCAAATGCGCAAGCTTCATTGCTCCTCTGACGGTATTTTACGCACCACATAAGGGCCGATCCAGACGGGTTCCCATTTTCCCGAGGGGTTGTCTACAGTAGGGGGCTTTACTTTCGGCACTAAGTCGCCCTCTTTGATATCTCACGGCCTTGACCTTTTTATCAAACGCTACGGCCATTCGCCTCTGGTAGGCTCGGGTGTGTTCCATGGCTTTTAGCCTTCTCGTCAGCGGGGTTAACTCATCATGCCGGCTGCGCAACCATTCCACTTCATTGACAACATGTTTTCCGGGAGGACCCTTAATGGCGGGATTTCCAACTCCACTTTGGTAACACTGCTTCCATCCCAGTAAGTTAGGGCAAAGGAGTTTCTCTGTGGCGTTTCCGACGAGACGTCTGTAGCCCCAGTGCTAGGTGCGGCTTTTCGGGCCAATCACGACCACGGGTGGCCATCTTAGGATGATCCGCTCGAGTGTCTTATTAGCGGCTTCCACGGCTCCATTGGTTTGAGGTGCATGCGGGGACGACTTGTGGCGAGTAACTCGACGAATCGACGGCGGTCTATCGCGGTCTCCTTCGAAGTGTGACCCATTATCGAAATGATCTCGTTGGGCACCCCATATACGCACATTATGTTTTCTTTGATGAAGCTGGGCCACTTTTACGGAAGTGAGGACCTTGTAGGACTTGGCCTCTACCCACTTTGTGAAGTAGTCAATGGCTACCAACACGAACTCGTGTCCATTGCTTCTGTGGATATTTTCCCTATCACGTCAATGCCCCAGTTGCAAACGGCCAAGGAGTCGTCATGCGGATGCAGGTCATGAGGTGGGAGATGGTTGAGGTTGGCAAACCGGCGCATTTGTCGCGAGGTTCGGACGTGTTGAACGCGATGCTGTTTCCATGGAGATCCCGGTAGTAACCCATTATGAGGATCACTTGCATTAGGCTCTGGCATTCATGTGAGGACCGCGGGGACCGTTGTGGACTTCGGGTCATCAACTCTCTGGCTCTTTCTTGAGTGACACATAAGAGGAGTGGTCCT